>JARHVA010006064.1:135000-142500 GCA_037957365.1 Torreya grandis
GCTCTAAACATGCGGAATCCATGTCACCATGACATGCCCCCACTAATATGCCACCTCATTTTGAGGTGAGATAAAAATAGTACATGTTAGTTATCTCACCCCAAAATGGTAAGATAATTATAAATGTGCGAATGTAACCATGTAGCATATATCAGGAAATATGTCTAGACAAATGTACCATTGAATTACGTAGAATTAATGTGATCACATGTAGGCCTAAGATTCATGATAAATTTTGTCAAAATTTTTATATTGTAGTATTGTAAGTTTAACATGAAAATAAGCACACACACAAGAGCACTCAAAATCAAGTCAAAAGGTAACGGTCTAATAAGATTTTAAACAAGGGACATTTTAAAATGTCGAAAAATTGAATGAACATGACTTAGTAAAATATCCAACAAAGTAAATAATGGCATATTCAAATTTTTATACAATAATAAATGACATATTATAATGTCCAAGAAGGCAAAAATTAGCATAGGGGCCACATACAATGGAGCTTATTCAAATACTCAAATAAGCAAGACAATAGCAAGGCAAAAAACTAAAAGAAGTGTGTAAAATAAAATGATAATAAACTAGAATAAACATGTCATAATGGCCCATGGATCAAATTTGATAGTAAAAAATGTCAAGTATATATCATATCAAGTACCTTGTTTAATGTAAAGTCATGGATAATTGGCATGTGTAAGTACATATTGTAAGGTCAAAGATGATAGTTTCGAGTGATCATTGAATCATTTAACTTGTGTGTATCAAGATCATAGAATATAGATTCCCCAAACATCTTGATGAAGTGAGAAGAGGATAATACGAACACCCATAAGCATATCAAGTATCTATGTATACATTTTTATGTGTATGTAGGAGTAAATAATATGCTAGTCCTAAATATGGAACTAACCCAAAGATACCAAGGGTCCAATATAAGATGTAAGTATTGAAAGTGTTTTTAATTTTTTTAATTTTTAATTTATTTATTATTTATATTTTTTAAAGAAACAAGATCATCCTATGATCTCATCTGAAATATGACCATAGGTATTCTCCACTTGGAACCAAGTGTAGGAAACCAAAGATAATGAAAAGGAACATGTATAAGTGAAATATTTGTTACTATAGTAACTATGATTACTATTGTATGTATAGTAGTACTCTAGGGTTGTGAAGTACTAATAGAAAGAATATGGATTATTACAACCCATATCTATGTACTATGTGGTTTATTTGGTATAGAAATAGAAGTGATATGTTTAGGTGCTCTGGATATCAGAATATGTTGTATAAAAGATAAGGATTCCATGTAACCTAATGTTTGAATCTAATTTAAACTACCTAGATATGAATTTATCTTATTCAAGAGGATGACCATATGGAATACTAGAAACTGTAACTACCTTATTGGCCTAAATATATTTAACACACCCATGCACTGTAAAAAGTGTTGCTTGAAGATTATGTATATATGGTCATTCCAACAACATGTCAAAGACACATGTACAAGGTATAAGAATAAAGTATTAACTAGATGTGTGGTATGAAAATATAAAGGTAGATAAATATTTCTAAGAACCTTCTACAAGGTTGAATCAAATGCTATAATTGATCTAGTAGAGAAGTGTAAATCATGATGAGTATAGCCCAAATACATATGTAATGATATGGTGCAAACATTTTAATTTTCACCATTATCAATCATAAAATCATGCATGGGGTGTTTATCAAGGTATGATTTAATGAATAGAGAATGGAGATCACATTCATAATCCTTAATTTCCCTATCATCAAAAGAAATAAGAAGTTTCTAAACCATATGAGGTATATGTCTCATGAAGTACCAGTGACCCCATCTAGTGGATGTCCACAATATTATGGAGGAGGATGTTCATTATATGCCATTCAAACTTATTGTTCTTTTTTATAATGGTGTTACAAAGGATTATTAAATATTTTCTATTTATGGTGATCACTAGGTTGTGAACCACATTTGTTTGGAGGATTGTCAAATGTAATATGTTGGTCATCGATGAGGTCTTGTATTTTATGCTTTAAGGTAAAGCATTTATTCATATAATTTACATTGACTTTGTGATATCCATAATAATCATTTGAATCATATCCTTTAAGTATATCTATATTTACATCAACCTCTATAAGAGGAAGGAGTGATATAAGATGACACTCTAGCAACTACAGGAGTATTAAAGCAAGAGGCTCAAGTAAATGTGTATATTTATCCTAAGTGCATTAGATAGAAAAAATTTATTATATTTTTGTACAAATTTGGTAACCATGGTGGTTCTTTCCTTTTTAGGATAAGGAGGTTTTACTTTTAAAATTGGTTTAGTTTTATATTTGGTACTAAATCTAGATAAAACTAGTGTGTTTGCTACATACTTCAGCTTAATCAATGACATAAGCTTCCTTTCACCATCTCATAAAACATGGCAAAATGCATTGAAAGATTGAAACTTTTTAAAAATAATGGACTCATTTAAAGGATCATGTAAAATTTTCTTGAATATGTCTGGCAACCTTCTATCTGTCGTAAGATTGGTCATTTTGGCTAGCAATGTCTTATATGTCAATACATATTCATTGATTGCTTCATTGGTTCCTTAGTTGATTTCTAAAATTTGAGAATAGGAATTTTTTTTCTTAATGTTAATATAATAATGTATCAAAATCTCATCTATAAGAATATTTAATTATTTAAAATATTGGAGACATAAGTCATAAGACCATGTCCAAGAATAGTCCTTGAGGATCTTTAGAAACAATTTGGTCAATAGTTTATCATTTGAAGAATAATCAAGGAAAATCACATAGAAGGTTATAATATGTTGTTCAAGATCACCCTTTCCATCATAAAATGTGAGCATAGGTGAAAAAAATCTAGTTGGAAAAGGGTATAGAGAGATCTAAATCGAAAGAGGGATGTGTAACACATGTCACAAATATATAGCATGTGAAGACTTTGAAGCCTTTCGTTTAACATTTGTAACCTTATCTTGTAAGGTATTTATGACTTGAATGAGTGACTAAACTACAATCCTAGTGGGATTTTGATTAGTAAATTGATTAATCACAACAGGGGTCAAAAACATGTTTTGAGTACTAATAGGGATTGAAATTGGTATTTGTGTTGAAACAACATGTAATTTAATAATATATGTATCTATAGTAGTTTCAAGGAGTAAAGGTTGGAGCACATAATACATTCCCCCATTATATGTATTAAATTGTAATGTGTTCAAGGTGAGGGATGTTGGTTTAACCATTTATGACTTAGATGAATGTAAATTTTATATTGCTAAAGAGTTGAGTATAGTAAGTCAGGGTAGTAATATGTAATGAATGCAATCACTAATTTGCTACATAATTGGCTTAATTTGACATTTCTAAAAATATCAATAAATAATGTAACTAAGAAATTCAATAGAAAATGAGTGAGATGGATGATATGGAGGCTAAAAACTGAGGTAGAGGTTGGTTTGAGTGTCACAAATAGGATTGAGGTATGACAACCCCTTTCAGATAGTATCACCCTAATTATACAGTAGTGCAATGTGGAACTTTTGTCCCTATTTTGGTGGTAGTTTCTTATGTGTAGAAGTGTTTAGAGCTTTTGGATGCACATGTGTCTAGGATTATCAACCCTGTTCCTATACACATAATTTTTAGAACCCTGTAGATGACTTATTTGTAATAATTTCATGAAAAAATCCTAATCCTCTATGTTGATAGGGATTCCATTTGACATAAGCATTAAAGTGTGTCTGTTAATAGAGTAGGTTGGACATCCTCAACACTCTGATGTGTTGATAATTTCATACATACCAATACTCTGAGGAGAGATCAAGCCTAATTTAATTATCCCCACCTAAGCTATAGTGCAAGTACAATTTAAGATCATATAATGGTTGAATTGAGTGTTTCAAATGTGTTTGATACTATAAATTTGAGTAATAAAAGTTTAAGGATGTTGTAGATGGTATTATGTGGAAGTAAGTCAAAATATAGAATGTTAACGATAGTTACACATAACATATTTTGAGTTTGTATCTGATTTCCATCTAATGTTTAGAGGGATACAATTAATGTATATATATATATTATTTTGGTGCTTTTGTGGGTGATATAAAAGGTCTAGGATGACCTTATGTGGTTTAATATTTAAAAATATATCCATTTATAGAATAATGAGGGAAATGAAAATTATACCAAAATTGGGACACTAGTGACATGTGGTGTTATTGTCCCTATTATGGTAGTGTCTAGGTGGAAGAACTTGAGGAAAAAGGGATAGAATTCAAGAATGATGGTATGGGACTAATTTAGGGATCCATGTGTCTCACACAAAGGCTTAATAAGTGTGAAAATTTTCTTAAGATAGGTCTAAGGGTAAGCTAGGAACAAGTGGTCTCAAGTAGCACTCTTAGCACTCAAGTGTCACTTTTAAGTGATTACATTTTCCCCCCTCTTATTTTATAGTTTTATAAAAGTTAAATGACTAGGGTAAAGGAAAAAGAAACATTTTTGGACTTACCTATGAGATGAATCCTATATGCCTATATTTGAGTATGTTAATCATGCTCCGTTACGTGTCCTCATAATGAAATGTGCATAAATCAATCTTTACTTAAGCTATATCATAAGTAAATACAAAATTGAGAAAATAAATAAAATTGAGTAAAAAGGTAAAACTAAGTAAAGGTATAAGAGAGATTAAAGGAATGATTTTGACTCTTTGGCTATGTGAACCAATGCATAAACCTGGTGACAATATATGTGTGCAGGTATATATAGTGATAGATCATTGAATAACTTGGACTGAGATGATGGATTTATCAATCCCCATGTGTGGTGTACTCAATAACCAAATCCAATTTTGACTCCATCATTAACCACCACTGTTTGGTGGATCATGACCTACGAATAACTTGGATTGGATTGATGGTGTTTCTAACCCTCTCATGTAGGTGCCTAAAGAACTTATTTATATTATGACTCCATTATTTCCTACCCATGTGTAGTAGATGCATCTAAAATTAAAATTATATGATGTATCTAGAAATGGCTAACTTCATATGTCTAAATAGATATGTCTAACTAGACATGTCAGATCTACAGTCACTCAAGTATATTAGTTGACTCTGGACCACTCAAGAATACAAACCACTATAGATAGAGTAAGGCATGAATCTCGTGTGTAACCTAAAACATGGTGTCTGATGTGTACAACATATAAAATGGCATGGAGTCTAGCATTCCATATTATTAATCAGTGTATAAGTGAGCATAAAAAAATAATGTTCCTTGCACATGCCCCCAAATCTAATATCTGTGCATATGGATTCTGGATTGAGTTGTAATAATATGTATTTGAGCATCTAAAATAAAATTAGAATGATCATGTCATGTATGATACCCCCAATTTGAGAAAATTGCTATGAATCTAAGTTAAACTAAGCTAAAATTTGTAATTTATAATTAAACTTATGCAAACTTGGATTGTACTAGCTAATCTTTTCAGACCAGTCTAGAATTTTCTAAAATTAAGGCTAATATATAGTAGAATCATATGTAGGATAGTAGAGCCATATGGTGTTAGTGTCCCAATTTGGGTGCTAATTTCCAAATGTTCTAATTTTTATATTCTATAACTAATATCTATGTCACTATTTCCCACTACATTTTCTTGAATTTGATTTTTATGTTCTAAGCCTGCATGCTAAAACACATACTCTGAATGCATCTAGATAGCCTGATCTCTGCAATAAACTCCTATGAATTTGCCCTCTTTTGATGGGAGCTTTTATACATGTTAAATAATTGTATTTAAAATAAAAATATCTCAGAAATGTATGTTACTCATAGCCTAAATTATATCTACATAATAAGCCAATATAATGTGCATAGATAACATTAGAATGTAAGATAATCTAAGCATAAGTGGGTAATGTGTGATGTACATTATGTCTAGCATTCACAAGGTTGTCAATATATATTAAATATGCATATGAACAATAAATATAATTAATAACTTAGTAGATACATATGGGTATGGGGAATAATGTCCATCACAGCACCCAATTAGGAAGGGGAGATGCACATTGTCCCTCATGGTGTCTAAAACTAGACTGTGTAACAAGACAGAGATAAGTGTCATGGACATGACACATAAATGAAAACATGCATATAATAGATATGAGGCACACATATTAGGCCAAAGATACATAATACAAGGGACATGAGCACATGTCACTAAATTTGATAAAGCAACACATACAAGGACATGTTCAAATCTCCACATATGCAAATGAAATGTATGTTAGATTAGATCCACATGGAATGACATGTTTAAGTCTACATATACATTATCAGAAAGGAACACACAAGGACATGGGAATATGTACAAAGCATACATATAATGAAAAGAATCATCATAGAGCCATAAAGAAATAGAATATTCAAATGCCCTTAATTAGAATAATCATAAAGACATAATCATGTCTAAACTAGCAAAACATGAAATAAAAGTATGCATGAACATGTAATAAAAATCTATCTAATAGCTAATATGTACATATGATGCATCTAAAGTAGTAGTAGATAGAAAAATACATGTAAATGCAACATGATCAATATCAATATATAATAATTCTAAATCTATGATGTAGAGTGTAGAAATATGTAACCTGGTAATTGAAATTATGTATAGGGTACCCCCAAATGGGTGAATGTGTCAAATAAAAAACCAATTTACTTTTTTATATGCCCCTAATTGGTAGATAGTATAAAATATGGATCACTGTAGTGGACATGGGTCTTATAACAATATACAAGAGCTCAACAAGAACAAGTGAAACATGAATGTATGATAAAATTTACTATTCTAAAGTAGGTTGCATATGTAGTGTCTATAAAATATAAGAAATGTAAACATGTAAATTCATACAATCTATAATATATATATTTTTAATAAATATTTGAATTTTTTTGTGTTTTTAACATCTTATATTATTTTTGTATTTTTTTGATATCAGTTATGTACGAGAAACATGAAAATAACACTAAATACAATGATTAAGAAATAAATAAATTATGTATAATAAGGGAGGAATAATACTAACTGATGAGTCTCATATAGGACTTAATATCAATGTGTCATGTGTAGAATAAAGGAACAATGATCATGTTTATTGTATGAAAAGGTATTTATGGTCCCAAAACCTTTTTTACTAAGTGATTTATATTTAGTAATACCTATGGAGTGGTGTTAGGATTTCATGAAACTAATTGTGTGTCATGTGAACTATAGGGGTATTAGGGACCCATCTTGTATAATATGTTATAACTAGCATAGGTGCCCTATGTTAATAACCCTAAGAACTCAATAATACTAATCATATAATAAAATGAGTAGATGGAGGCCCTCTAGAATTTTTAGCATATATATGACATTGGGGTCTCTCTAATAATGGACTATGT
>JARHVA010006064.1:150000-202500 GCA_037957365.1 Torreya grandis
TTACTTTCAACATACCCTAGAGATGAGATAGTGTGGATATGTTAATAGTGTAATCCTTCATAATTTTTTATTTCACATCCATGTTCAATATTTATAATTAGGATAAATATATATGAGAGTGTATAAATTAAACACACCTAACCTAGTTACAAATTTTGATATTCTTTATGTTTTTTCATGATCGATTAATTGTTATAAATAATCATAATAATTGTCACATTTTAAATATATTGTTGCGTAACAAATATAAAATGTATTATCAATATGAAACCCCAAATTATTTTGATATCTTATTCTATCACAGTTTATTATTTTTTACAAATAAATTTAAAATTCATGCTAAAAATGATAAAATGAATAATGTGTAATCTCAATCCTTAAGAAAATCACATTATTGTGAGATACAATCACTATTAATGAAAATATTTGTGAAATAAAGCATGAATTTTGAATAATAACAATTATACATTCAAAAATCTATAAGTCCTATCACACACCCTATTGATAAACTCATCATGACTATTAGGAGTAACAAATGTAATATCAATAAATAAGATTAATTTAGTGATTAAAAATTCATAAAATATCTGAATGCCAACCCACATCATATTGATGCATTTTTATTAATTATAAGAGATGAATAAATTAATTTAAATTCCACTTCCACTTCTACTTTAAATACTCATGTTACTAAAATTTCTTATATTTATATATCAACCACTATTATTACATATATTACAACATTCAAACATTTCGATGAATCACTTGGAACATTACTACTTATACAATGGCATCATATACACCTCCCTTGATCACTACATAATGTCCACTTCCAACCTTTCCTAATGAATCCTCTCTTGAAAAAAATATCATATCTTTACATGCTAATGTATTTAATTTATATCAAGGTGTATCTAAATATGCTCATTCAATGGTTTACAATACTCTACTTCAAAATCCTTTATCATATGATATAACCTCTAACCCATTACAAAAATGATTCTTTGCTCCTATGATACTAGTCTATGAGGGTAAAGAGTATCCTAAGAAAAAACTTAGATAATTCCATAAATATTGTTTGTACTAATCCTACAATGATAAAATTCTAACCAATATCATTGAAATAATTCTCAATTAGTGTCATCTATTATACTTCTATGATCTCCCTTTTCAACCAGTTAGAGAACTTGACCCATTGGAATATAATTTTTTTTCACATTTCTTATTCGTCATGTGTGAAAAGATATCCTATGGACAAATTTATAAACTCAAGCAAGGGTCAAACTAAAAAATTAGTGAATATGATTTACAATACAAAAGATTATTATAAAATATTTTATCAGAGACAATGAATTACAAGATATATTCTACCAAATTTTTCAAGCACCACTCCATGAATTAATCATGTCCAATAATTTCAATGAGTTATTTCATGAAATCAAAGAAATATACGTCAAGCTCATAGATTTAAAAAATCTAAAATATACACTAAATGCTCCATTTACTTCAAATTTCATGTTTCAAAGAAAACCTAACTACAAAGTTAAATCTAATGAAGGAGTGAATGAAGCAAATGGAAGAGTTAATGCAATATCAGATCCATCAAGAAGGTTTCAAAAGAAAACTCCATCAAGGTGGAAATTTGGAATATTAATAGAACCTACTCATATCATGTTACAAAAACTAATTGATTTAAATATTGTATCTCTGCCTATACCATTTGATATTGATTTTACCAAGCCTCAAACTAAGGGATTTGATAGTAACACATTTAGTTTCTAAGATAGATGCATTGGGAATTATAAGAAAAAGTATTAAAAATTAAGGCATAAGATATAAGATATTATCAAGGATAATACTATTGATGTAAGAACAACCATAGAATAAGTCAATCCACAACATAATGACAATCAAAAGATGAATTTTTTAGTAATCCCTTTCCAAATCATGCTAAAATATATAACACAGACAATTTAGAAGTATATTATGAGTATAAATAGCATTATATTCCCATATCATTTGAACATCCAATATATATAATTATTGATATATTTAGAGTCTTGATAAGATGATAATGCTTCAATATAACTCACATTCTCCTCTGAGATATGTGTCCAACCATAGTTTCACCATTATGTGCTGATTTTCATAATGGGATAAAATTCATCATCACATGATGTAAGAGTCAAAGAAAAATATATAAGGGAATTCTTAATTTGTAAACTCTTTAATAAAAATAAACATATAGAAAGGCATATAGTAAATTACACACATGGATTTCACAAATGATATGTAGATTTGATTAAATAGGTTAATAAGTGTTTCAAAGCTAATAATAAGAATTTAAAATTTCATCAAAATGTAAAACACATTTTAATTAATACATTTATTGTCATTAAAAAAAAATATTATCAATTCTTTAACATAGACATCCATTCAAAATTTGGAAGATTATAGACCATAGTCATAAACGAACAAACTAGTTGATAAAAAGAATTAGAAATCATTTGAATAGAGTTTATTTATGTATAAATTTTGATATTTACAAAGGGAAAGAAATATACCATATATAAAGAAGGATGGGGCTCACCCCCAAATAGCATGAGATTCCCATCCTTGGCCATCATGGCCACCCAAGGTTGTTACAACTATGATTATTCAAAAATAAAAATTATCTACTCCTCAAAATATTCTTCAACACCGACTCAAGTGATATATAAAGGATTGGGTGAACAACCACCCACCCAACTATCTAGGTTGTGTTTGCTTGGTTGCCAATGCAGATACCACTGAGTCAATCTCTTAGTCTAACTTCTTCAATTTCACAAGGGGCTCATGAAATATTCCCTCATACTGAGATAATAACCACTAGTGAGATGTGATCAGACTTTTCAAGGAGACCTTCACTTTTGACACCTAGATTATGCTCATTTTGAATTTTGTCACCAAATCTAAAACTAAATTTTCCCTAGACTTGATATTTTTATCCACCCTCCTACATATAACTCGATCTAACTAATCCAATTGGGGAATGAATTAATCCCTATCAAGTATGGTGCCATTTGGGTAGAAAATCACCATGATGTTGACTTCTGAGAAGTAGGCCAACATATTTTATTTACTCATTTAGAAGGGCTGAATCACCATCTGAGTTTCTTCCAACCACTCCTCTAGATATGTTCTCATGTTCTCATCAAAATTTTCATAGAGGCCTAATTATAAAAAAGATAATAATATTAACTTTGGGAACTTCTTTATGCTTATTAACACCATGATCTTCCTACACTTACAATTCATTTTAACTATGTAATCCAAATATTATTAAGCACATTATAGACAATGTTTTATTATGTGCAAGGCCTAGGTGATATTTTATAGAGCTTCTAATAAAAATGTGAAAACATATTCTACCTTTATAACTAGAATCTTAGGGAATGAGATTTTTACCTATGATTCATGTACCCAAACCTATTCCTTCATGTCTTTCATTAGTTTTTTATACATGCCATGAGTAACTCAGATCATGGATATTGGGTCCTCAATCACCTTATCCTCCCCATTAGATGTCCTTAATTTAGTGAGATACAAGAGTTTGTATTCAATTCTTCATACCACCAGGTCTCCCTCTTGAGTGAATCTCATCATAATAATTCTCCTTAGGTTCCCAAAATCATTAACAAAATTCCATTGTACCTCTAAGTCACCTTGAAGGACAATCTCTAGTCCTTGTGATCCTAATGGTGGTTGGGATCTGACCCATCTTGGCTCTAAAATAACTCCCAAGCTAGAAGAGGGTGAAGGTGGGGTCTTGGAAGGAGGATGAATGGATGAAGCAAAGGGAAGGAAAGAAGAGATAAATGGAGGAAGAAGAATGGGGTTGAAAGTGGGAAAGATAAATGGGAAGCCCATGTGAACATTTGGTCATTCAATTGGTCTTAGTTCAAATTGACCTATGTTTTCATGGTATTTACGAGAGGGGTATTCAATAGGAACAAATAAATTGGGTTGTTAAAGATAAATTATCAAGAACCCTAGATGATGGAAAAAGAAGTCTTGGGAGGGATAAGTGGAGAAACTAAGAACTTATTAGAAGTCTAAGATGAAGTTTCCTTCTATTTATTCTTAAGATTTTTTCTTGGATCAACTTATGTCATAGTAATAAAAGGGTTCATGGTGGTTATGGTGGAAAGAGCTGATTAGGAGTATGTAGAATAACCATAAGTGTCATTGAGATAACTTCAATTTAATAAACTATGTATACTGGTGCACTCATTATTGGGGTCTTCATTAATACCATTAAAGTAAGAGCATCAAGAGTAAATTGAACATGAAGATGGATCAATGGGGGTGCCACTTTGAGAGCCATACTTATTACCAATTTTATAGAATTGAGAGTTATTGGGGTATGAGTTAACATAGGTCTATTAGTAGCTAACTACTATGTACTAAAAATTGGGGGTGGTGTGGGCTAGGTAATTGAATATCCTAAAGACCAGAGGTAATTTATATGGATTCCTATGGACAAGATGGGATATTTATAGGTAATTTCAGATGTGGTCATGTTTTAAATGACCAAAGCTAGAGATACCTAAGAGATTTGATGAGTTGATGTAATAGGGAATATGGAAGGCAACATTTGAGTGGGTCGAGTAAGGATAGGGAAATAAGGGTGTTATCTCTTAGGTTTTTAAAGGATGGAGGTAGTGGACGAAGGGATAACCATGAAAACATATTGTTTATCATACTCTAGGATCGATTTGTGGATACTATTGATATCTAAATAAAAAACTTGTGCCACCATTAGTCAAGTATATTGAGTCACAGTAGGTGTCAAAGATAGAGTAGAGGTCTGGGGTGGAGACATTCATGAATGATAAGGATATAGAACCCCCTAGGTTATGCTGATATATATTCAAGGTGAAATCAATTGATTGTCACCCTTGGCATGAGTTACCATAGGTGGAGCATGCTTATTATGAGTGATGGCCTAAGTTGGACATTATTTGCTTTCTTCCTCACCTTGATATTTTCCAACACCTCCTTGTCCTAATCAATATTGAGGTGAATATCTTCATCAATGTGGGGCACATAGTTGTAGTTTATGTTTAGATGATATTATCACTTTGTCACATGAGCCTTGATGACACCATGGGGGGTCCCATTTTTATTTCTCTAATCTACCCATGGCATAATAATCACTATCCACCACCATCTTCTGTAATGGAGGAATATGCCTATACAAATACTAACAAATGATGAAGGGGAAGGATGGGTAATAATTCTGATGGATGTTGAGGGAGTGGATGAAAATGCCTTCAATAATTTGATAGGGTATTTGGTACTCAACCAATTTATATTGGACCTAATAAGGTAGGAGGAGGGGGGGCTATGGTTTCCTTTTACTCAATTTATGGTGTCATATTAGTAATACCAGTAATCACCAATGGGATCAATGGACTGCTTGATATGTTAGATTGTAAAGGCATGGTCATCTCATTTATGGACATATATGTGATTTCTATAGTAGTGGCCATATATATTATACAAAATTACATGTGCCATAGTTCTCATGGGGGTCCATGGTGAGAACTAAGATGTCTAAACATACGGGTGGCACAAACAACATCTACCAAGTAACTCGACATGTATAATTTACCATCTTAATATTGATAATGCAATGAACTAGATGAAAGTTGATAGTGATCTTGAGGTTTGGGATCTCCTATCCTTTGAGGATGATGTTGAGCAAGTTCACCTAGATAATATTGATGTGAACATAGTATCTTACCCTGAATAATCAATTTATCAAGATCATCCCACCCATAACCTATTCTCTAAATGTGAAGACAATGTAGGAGTTGATGTCTTCCCTATTGACTCACTTAACATTGGGGTCAGTCACCTAGTCATGGAAAACCTCATATATCTCATAGATGATTTCCCATGAATCTATAGTAGTATTATCATAGGAAACCATGACATCTATGTGATTTTAATATGCTTGGAATGAAACCCAAAAAATGTTTTCAATAATTTGATTCTAATTTATAGACTACACTACATGTTAGTTAATATATTGCACTTATTTGGAAGTGAGCAACATATTTTTTAAGAGCTCAAAACATAAGAAGTCCGCTAGTTTTCTTGTCTCCTTGTGCAACCCACACATCTCATATTCCATGAAGGATTCTAGTAACTTGGCTTCATATTCATCATCTCTAGAGGGAGATTTAGGCACAAATTTTGCCTCTGTAAACACCTCATTGTAGTGCTTAAAGTAGGTGAAATCCTTATTTAAGGTGGTATCCTTGTACCTAGGATCATACCTAGCGTTAGAGGATTAAGTAGCCATGAAATAAAGGTTAATCTAGATATTGTAAAAATATGATTAAAGAGGGCATGGAGGGAACACGAATGAGATAAAAATGAGGAGATAAAATACAGGAAACTAGGAATAATAGTGGTAAATCAACTTGCCTTTTGGACCATATAGAGCTCTAAAAAGATCTCCTACATTAAATGATTTTGGTGGATCACATAGATCAAGTTTATATTTATTTAGGTGTCAAAATCCATGGATTCATTTCATAATATGACATTAACTAATGATTTTTAAACAAAAATTCCTCACATAGATTTGGTGGTTATGATGAGACATTTTAACTTGTCCTATTATGTCCCATTCTGACATTTAACTAACATGATAAGCATGGTAGGAACATGATTATACTTCCTCTATGGAATCCTAGGTGGCTTCAACATGTGTCATGTGTTGATCACCAATTTTTCTTATTCAAAATTGATACCACTTAAGCATGACTAGGTGCTACACTTTTACCTATTCCAAATTCAAAATTATCCCTTCAAAATAATGAGGTTTCATGTGGTGCACTCTAATTAGATTTTGATTCAAACTTTAATTCATTATTTGTACATTATGGTCCCTTGATAATTATTTATGATATGTACACTCATGTCATGTGTAATGGTCTCATTGGTCAAGCTCTCTTAAGATCTAAAACCTTTGATAGGTCTAGGAGACTGACATGTCTAATAGATTCTATGGTCCATTTGTTCATTATTTAAGATCTACTGAGATATGGCACCTCTAAAAAGTCTAAGAGATTGAAACATTTTATAGGTTTCACATTATATTTATTCATTAATTGGGCTCTCTTTGGATTTTACACCTCTGATATGTATATGATACTGACATGTTTGGTATGCTCCACATGGCATTTCATCATTCATTGGGATCTCTTGAAATGTGATACATATGATGGGTCTAGGATATTGACACATACAATAGGTTCCATGTGCAATTTTTCATTGGACATGCTCTCCTAGGATATGACACATGATAGGTTTAGGATACTGACACATCTAATAGGTTCCACATGTCATTTCATCATTTCTCAAGATCTCCTAAGATCTGACACCTCTGATAGGTATAAGAGACTGACATGTCTAATAATGTCTACATGGCATTTCTTGATTTTTTGGGTTCTCAATAGATATGACACCTCTAATAAGTATAGGTAAGTAACATGTCTGATAGGTTCTTTGTGGAACATCTTCATTCATTGGGGTCTCTCAAACCTCTTACAGGTTTAAAATATTAACATGTCTAGTAGGTTCCATGTGGCTTTTCTACATTCATCGTGATCTCTAGAGATTTGACACTTATAATAAGTCCAGTAGATTGAGACATATTATAGTTTTCACATGGTGTTCATTCATTGGTTAGGTTCTCCTATGGATTTCAAAAAAATGAATAAGTCAAAATAAATCCACATAATATCTTAAAAGTTCACATCTTCTATTAAAGCCTTATAAAATGTTGATTACAACCCTAGGAGGTTGACACATCAGGAAAATCAACATGACTCTAAATATTTGAAAAACAAAGTTAGCACAATAAAATTAAAAGTATAAAAACTTATTCTTTTATTATAATACTGCTAGGACTAAATATTATTTAGACTCTTAAGACTATATGGATCATAAAGCATTCGACAGATCAAAGAATAATAGAGGTTTAAGTTTTCATAAGGTTCAAGGCCAATAAAAAAGGGATTGAAACTCTAGTAAATATTTGATTTTATAATTATTAGACGGTTCCCCCACCTATTCAAAGAAGGTGGGAGTGTTAACCATAACAAATGGAAAGTTTGCATTGAAAATAGTATGTTAATATTTAGAATCTAGATTATGATCGTCCAGTATTGAACATAGATATAGGCAAGTTGATCTTTGTCTGATCCATTTTGAATTTGAAAATATGTCAAGTCTATTTAAATAAATAACATACTTGTTTAGACCTCCTTCCAAGGCCACTTTGTGTGTTAGTGTTGGATTATTATTTTTTGATGGAAAAATTTAGTAAGATTACATACATCTTGGATATTGAATGGATTTCTAAGGGGTATATATTTCAAATAATTTTATCTAATGTGGGATGCATTAAGAAATTATTTGCTTCCATCTAGGTGTTTACATCCCCAACATTAATTATTTTGGTCTCACTTCTACACTAGCTCCATTGTCATCCATGCTAAAAATCTTATGATGGAGATTATTGAAATCACCATTTCTAAAGAATAAACTATATATATATATATATATATATATATATATATATATATATATATATATATATATATATATATATATATATATATATATATATATATATATATATATATATATATATATATATATATATATATATACATAAAACAAGTTCAGACTTCATTTTATATGATATTTAATGCTTGATCCATGTTGGTTGGAGACCAGTGTACCAAAGGCTAATGGTAGTCTTAGTAAACCTCCATATCCACATGACTATGCACTTACTCAGCTATTCATGCTATCTCCCTCCCCTCAAAGTCATTGTGATGACCTTGGAGAGAGTAGATTTTTTATCAATTCACTTGTTGAGTTTTAAATTAGTGGTATTTATCTCCCTTAGTACTTTAAGGAGTGTTAACTTACTTATCTCTATGTTCAGTATTAGATGATCTCCTTCTATTTTATGATTTTATAATATGTTTTCATTATTTGATCATCCTTTAGAGTAGGCATAATTTTATTTGAACTCAATTCCTTTCAATAATCATTAGGGTGAGGGAATTTCCTTATCGTATCCCAATATTTGAAACTTTGGATAAAAAATACAAGGATGGTGAAACAAGAATAGGGTATAAAGACATAAAAAATGAAGAACAAAAATCACTGAAAAAGCAAGCACATAACAAAATAAAACACAAAACAAAATCAAACTAACCTAATAATTATCTAATATATACATTACCACCCCTGTGTTAATGTTAATCTAAGATTGTATTAGAAGGGACAATATAGAACTAGTGCTTTAGGGTCTATCCATTCATAGACAATGGGAGGTCATTACCTTTAGGGTCCTTGAGGTAGAATGGATTTTTTATAAACAACTCTGAGATTTGATATGGGCTAATCCATAACAGATCAGACTTGGAATGTTAGCCCTTATTTTCATTGGATTTATCCATAGTATTATTAAGTTTCAAATATTGAAGGACTTCATTTTCACTCTTTTATCAACCCATATTTTGATGGTGTCTTAGTACTTAATAAAATTTTGGAGGGCCTCTTTTTAACCATATTCTGGTTGGACAATGTGAAATACCCTTCATTATAAATTTTCATTAATTTCATAACTTATAAGTAGGAAATCTAAGGTTAATTAAGAAGATAGGATCTAACCCATATACTAATAGTAACAAAAAACTTTTGAGGGACTTTTGTACCAGGTGTGATCATCTCAAAGAGCATATTTTAGAAACAAATGTCACTTTTAAGGCTTCCTCTAATCAGATTTATTGATTTCATAAATCAATTTCTTATTTTTAAACTCTACCAAGCCATTACATTTCTAGTAATAGTTAGACAAGAGTCTCAATGTGACTCCATGCTCATATGCTCAGTAGGTAAACTGTACATATTAGAATGCAAGTACATTTTCATAGACCAGTGAGGCTAGTGTGCAAAATCATATGATTATGTTTTATTGTATAAATTTGATCACCTCTTTAGTGGCACTATTCTTGGTATCAAATTCCTCAATCTAACTTATGTAATATTTAGTGGCCATGAACATGTATATGTGTCTAGTAGAGGAGTTTGTATTGGTAACTCATATCAAGTGAAGTTCCTACTGAAAAAATATTTATCTTCAATAACCATCTATAATTACAATACATCATGATCCTTCTATTTGGAAAAGGCTTATAATTTGGGACATGAGTGTACATGGGCACTCACATATTTAAAACTAGTGGTCTAATAATACCCTACTCACATAATTTTATATTCCATTGCATTCCATTAGGGATAGCCACTACCTAGTTTCTCATGTAAATTAGTCATCACAACCTTAGATTATTCATTAGGTAAGCACCCAAGATAGATTTATTCATAACTATTTTTGTAAAGGACCCATTTTTTAAGGATTGAATTAGTTGATTTCATCCTGAAGGACCTTTTGTGATATGTTTTAGTTTAGGGGTGGACTTCCACTAAGAAGGAATTGGGTGATCAGAGCATACCAGTATTGATGAATTATTTTTGCTTGGTTTACATAATGTAGTATAATCTAGGGATCAATATCTATGATTAATTAAATGATACCCTAGCCCTTGATGACCCTAGTAGGTTTGGCATATAGATCATATTATTGTAACTTGGTCATCCACTAGCCTCTGTGTTATTATAATTCATTATGATTGAGCATAAGTTTTACCATCACATCTGAGATAATGGTTTGAACCTTATTCCTCATAATGTAATTATTGAATTTATTTACTACCTTGACTAGGGCATATGCATGTTTTTTAAGGGTAAAATAGTTAATCTTTTCATATTTAAGTTTTCTGCTCATGAAATAAATTGAGTGTTCTTTTCTAATCTTATTCTGAGTGAAGATGATATGAAGGGTATGCTTATAAGCAAAATAGTAGAGGTATAATTCCTTAGTGTAGTTTGGGATTATCAAATCTAGTGCCCAGATGATGTCCTCTTTAATGTCTTGGAAGGCCTTTTTGGATAAAATGTTTCATTCTAATTTAGCTTCCTATTTTACCATGGCATTCAATGTTTTCACAATGTAATAAAATTCATAAGTAAAGTTTTGTAATGAATTAATTTTCCCAAAGAAAAAATTTAGTTCCTTTTTTCTATTAATGATAGGTATCTTAGAAATAACAATAGCACACTTGTGTTTAGTAGAGATACCTTCCTTCAAGATAATTTAATTTATAATAATACCTTAGGTAAAAACAAACATGCTCTTCTTTGGGATTAGGCATATTCCATACCTTTTTCATCTCTTGAATATCCTCTATAGGTGATGAATGTGATCAAACCTATATTTTGAGAAGATAATCAAATCATCCATATAGATAACAATGCACTTCTATATCAAACCTTTGAAGATTAAATCCATGGATCTTTAAAAAGTTTCTTCTGAATTATCATATTAAAGGCATCCATTGGTAAGAAAATTTCCCCAACTTCATTGTGAATATAGTAATGGTTTGATCTTCTAGGTTGACAAGAACTTGGTTGTACCTTTACAATACATTTAAAAAAGACATCATTATGGATCCACTAACCATGTGATTCACTTCATCAAAGGAGGATAGTGAGTAACTATATTAATTAGATTCCCAAATAAGATTTCATAAGTGCACACATAGAAAAATATATCCATTTTTATTAAGAACATGTACCAAATTGGGTACCCAAGTGGAGTGGCAGACTAGAAAGATGATTTGTATTAAAAGGAGATGGTGAAAGTATTTATATATAAGCAGTTATAGAATAAATTATATAGACCTATGCCTTTGTCTGAAAGGATTTTGATTTGGTTTAAGGGGGACAATATTGTTATTACACCTAGGTCAAATATCTTAATATACATATAGGCCCAACAAATTATGTCTCTATATCTCAACAACCATCTAATATTTTGAATCTCTTTTGATGTACAATCAAGGCTAATAATAATGGTCTAGGAGTGATGAGGGGATAAAAAATTTATATTTTTTATGTTCATGTCTTCGTACCATGTCTTCTTAGATGGGTGTTTAGACTTATTAAGGTTGAACCCTCTCTTAAATGAGATCATGAATTTCTATAAAATATTTTCTCTAAGGTTAAAGATGTCAACTCATATATAATATAAATCTCCAAGATCACCTCTCTCTCTCTCACACACATCAATGATCTAAGCTTCAAATAGCTTGGTGTTTTTGAGGAATTCTAAGATATGTTGGTCATCCTCATAGACATAGATATTTTTTACATTATCATGGAAAATGGGAAACGTATCAGCTTGATATAGATAAATCATGCAATCCCATGTCCTCTAGAGGTGACAGATTCATGGTGGAGGTTGAAAATAGATTATACACTCATGTTTATTCTTGGTGTATGGGAATAGGTTAAATACAATTAAAACTTATATAAAATATCATGCCTTATGTTTGTACTTCCTAATATAGAAAAATTGTCATTGGATTTTTCTCCTAACTTGGTTTATAACCATCTCAGAATAATAGAAAACTCTAAACTCTTAGACCTTATGTTTCAAATCCAATTTAATCCCAAGGATCAAAGATTTGTATTTTTTAATGTTGTTAGTATAGGGAAAATAATGTTTTTATGCATATATGTGTTTTTTTCCATGTGGGTCAATTATAAAAAATATTTATGCATAACCTTTCTTGGTACAGGCCTCATTGAAGAATAGGGACCATAAACCTACCATCTCAAGATCATTGCTAGTTTCATGCTTAGTCAGTTATGTAGACATGGTGTAAATTCTTAGGTCTAAAGATACCAAGTTCACCTTTACATTCATGGTATTTTATTCCATT
Organism: Torreya grandis; assembly: GCA_037957365.1. NCBI lineage: Eukaryota > Viridiplantae > Streptophyta > Pinopsida > Cupressales > Taxaceae > Torreya > Torreya grandis. The sequence goes on from JARHVA010006064.1 coordinate 162,921, forward strand.
ATCATGTGTTTTATCATAAGTTTTATAGCTACTCTAATTTGATTATCCACACCTCTCTAGGTTAGCAACATATGAGAAACATAAGTAGCCATGTACCCATTAAATTTTTTAAGCCAATCCCCACTAAGAAACATTCTATATGATTCAAATATCTCTACCACTTGCATGTATTTGAAATATTGGATCCTATGCTCAAAATATAGTTCCATATGGACATTTAAAATATCCCATACTACCTTTACCTTTGATTTGTCTATCTATACCACCACCATGTTTGATTTGATCGGGAATAACCCTAAATTTCACAAATTATCATAGGAATCACATCCGATGAAGATTCGAAATTAAATAAGAAATAATGTAGGTCCTTATTGAATATTTTGATGGTTAAATGGAATGGAGGAACATAAATTTTGTTCTTGTGGATGACCACATTGGTGTGGGTAGTTTTTTATTTCAGCTTAGTTAGTTTCTCTATAAGTGACATACGTATAATGTCTCATTATTTGGTGATATAGGTGACCTCATGAAGTGTTATATTGGATTTAATTTTATTCATGTCTTCTACTATGTTATAATTTACCTTATTCTTAACTACTTGGGTCTCTATAGTAGCCTGTGACTTACTAAATTTTGTAGGTTGTGTGTCATTCCTAGTTTTAGATTAGGAGGGGTGGAATAATTATTTGAAGGATTATATATGGTGAGGGTATATTACTAATTTTAGTTTGCAAGGGAATAATTTCTACTTTAGAACTCCTAGAATGGATGGACATCATTAGTACTCTCCTCTAGTTCATTATATTATTAGATGGGTAACTCTATGGTTTCCAATACCATCATTGCAATCAGGAATATAGTGGAGTTGGATAATTTAGAGTTGTTTAGGAAACAAGTACACCTCCTTTAATCATTTTAATATATGTAGGGAACTAAAAATATTTATACAGTTAATTTCCTCTTGCCAGGATATAATATACACCTAACACTAATTTGGGAGGGTTATCTCATAAATGTTGATCTTGGGTAGCTTATTAGGAAATGGATATGGTTAATTATTAGGGTTATTTTAGGAATATTATGCCTTTGGTAGGTAAATATTCTATTATATATATCAACATTAGTGTTTCCCATTTATTTCTACAGACCTATGCTATGCACCATATGCAGGATAACATACAACTCATTCTTGGTAGAATCTTGGGGTATGTTATTAACATTATCCATAATGAGAATCATTGACTAACTATTGGCTTGTGACACTAATTCATCACTTACTAAGGTTAGGAAACCTAGTTTTGGTTGGGTGCAACATGTCTAAGTGGTAGCTAATTTACTCTAGACATTTGGGTTATCATTAGGGATGAGGTTTAAGGAAGTCAAGATTGGTAATGCATTTAGAATAGTTAATAATAGTTAACCTTAGGGGTTAATATATTTCTCTACCTTAATGGATTTATCATAATCTAAGGGTAGATATATTATCTAGAGATCTTATCCTAGAAACATAGCCATCAAGGGGTCTAGGGAGTTATTATAAACTTTGATCGCTAGTTGAGCATTTGGTTGAAAAAGAGAAGTGACATAGATACATAATTTTTGTAACCTAATGTTAGAAAATATTTGGTGGTATCCTTTGGTTCCATCTTAATACAATAAAATTATTACTAAATTATGGTATGAGCAATTACTTGGACAAATTGAGTGAAGAAGGTGTTACTAAATTATTCCCATCCCATGATATAGTCTCTAGGGATATTGAGGAAGTAGTTATAGGCTCCACCCATAAATTTTAATGGGAATATACTGAAAGCTACATCCTCATGTTAGATATTTAGGAGTTTGATCTTGGTTTTATATGATGTCACACATTCTTTGTTAGTTTGTCCCACACAAAGAATAAACCATGGAAGATACCTCTATGGGTTTATAGGAAGGTCATACGTGACTCAAGGAACACTGATAGATAACCCAACTAATCAGGCCATGAGGCAACTATTAGGGGTGGTCTATTTGGTTTACGCTAAGTGGATTAGATTGTGTAAAAAAATGTATATCTCATTCTACTTCTACTGAGTTGGGATCTCTTATGTAACTAAAAGGGTGAGATAATCAATCTACTAAGACCTGATTTGCATCAGGTGATCTTTGTAGCATGATCTAAACCACTCAAGGGTAGATTAGTGAGATAATATTTCTTTATTAGGAGGCCCTCATTATAGCAACAAATATTATCTTGTCCAAGACTAGTCCCAAGAAAATCTTATTAAACTATGTGTTTGGAGTGAACTTTAATATAATAAGGGGCTTTGATCCTCCTAGTTTAGGATTGATTTGAGAGCATCTCAAGGAACAAGATATAGGTATTAATATTCATGATATAGATTATTTGAAATGAGTCTTCTAGAGATGTAACACTACTAAAAATTTAATACTCAATATAACATAGAAATTCTAACCCTCACCTACTTGAACCACTTTCAATATTTAAGAAATACATAGGATTAACTTCACCAATTTATAATTAAAATGGGATGGATTTGTTGAGTTATTATAATAAACAAAAAAGTGGAGTAAGGCAAGGCATAAAATGATATTTCCAGGCTTAAGAACATTTTAATTATTTAGAAACCGAGTTATGTGCCTAACCATAGTTACACCACTATGTGTCAAGTTTCACAAGTCGATAAACCTCATCATCACATACGGTAAGAGTCTAATGATAAAATAGAAGAAAATGCTTATTTTTAAATCTATTTAATGAATATGAATACACAAAAAGGCTTGTGGTAAATTACACATAATACTTTCGTAAATGATTTGTAATTTTGACGACACAAATTAATGAGTATTAAAAATGAAGTAAGAAGTATTCATAAAAAATCATAATAGTGAAACACATTAATTACAAGTAACATATCGCATTATCATTTTTTTAATCCAATCATCCTTAAAAAACCTAAAAGATAATGGGCCAAATTTATATACAAATAAACTAGTTGATAGAAAGGAGGAAATTAACATTTATTTTATTAGAGTTTATTTGCATTAAAAATGTTAACATTTACAAAAGGAAAGCAATATATCATATATAGATAAGTATGGGGATTTCACCCAAGTAGAACAATATTCCCATCCTTGTAAATTATGGACATATAAGGTTGTTAAAACTATAATCATTCAGAAATAAATATCCCCCATTCCTTATAAGATGCCCCAAGGTCCACTCAACTAATATACTAAGGATTAGTAGAAGAACTATCATTGAACTATCTAGGTTGCACCTCCTTATCTTCCAGCACAACTTCTATAAATTCAAACTCTTGGTCTAACTTCTTCAAGATCATAGATGGATCACAAAATATGACCTCAGACTAAGATAACAACTACTTGTGAGCCTTGAGCAAGGTTTATAAGGATAACTTCACCTCAGACACCTAGTTAACTCTATTTATGGACTAAGTGGCTAATTCTAGAACAATTATTTCTATAGAATTTTTATCATTATCCATCTTATTATGCATGACTCAATCAGATTGAGATAAATGGAAAATCCTAAGGTCTCAATAACCACATGATGTTATACCAACCACTCCTATACATATGTTCTCACATTCATGACATAATTTTAGGAGAGCCCAAAGTCTACCAAAGGAATTAATTTAAACTCTAGGAATTTGTTTCTACTTACTATCATTGCAAGATTCCTATAGTTGTTATCCATTTCAACAATTCAATCTAAATAATCTTAATTGTGTTATATGTGATTTCCACTTGTGGAAAAGGACTAGGAGACCTTCTTGAGATATTTTAATGAGTGTGTCAAAACATAAAACACATTTGTAATTAGACTCATTGGTAATAAACTCTTCACCTATGATCCAATTACTCAAACCTACTCCTTCATGTCTTCGATGAGTTCTTAGGACATGTCATGAGTATCTTAGAGCCTATAAGATGGTTCCTCAATCACCTTCTCCTAATTTATCGATGCCCTTAATTTAGTGAGGGATAAGAGGTCATAATCAATTTCTTATACCATTAGGTCTCCCTGATAAGTGAATATATATGTAAAAAACCTCCTAATGTTCATGAAATCCATGTTGAACTTTAATTAAACCTTAAAGTCACCTTGTAGGAACATCTATGGTCCTTGTGATCCTGACAATGGTAGGGATCTAACCCAATGTGGTCCTATAGTAACTTCCAAAGTAGAAGAGGATGAGCATGTGGGACTAGGAGGAGGAATGAATGAAAAAGAGGGAATCAAAGAAGATAGAAATTGAGGAGGAAAAATGGGGTAAAAAGGAGGAAGGATAAATGGGGAACCCTAGGGTAACATTTGGGCATGCCATTGGCCTTGCTTTAAATTGACCTATAGGTGAATAACACTAGCAAGACATGTATTCAATAAGAATGAATAAATTGGGTGGTTAAATACAAATCCTTAGGCACTTAAGATGATGGAAATTAATACTTGAAAGGGACCAGAGGAGCAATTGGGTACTATATAGAATGTTGAGAGGGACTTATCATGGGTTTATTATTGGTAATTTTGCTTAGATTATCTTGTGATATATATTATAAAATATCATGTTGGTGATGGTGGAAGGAGTTGAAAAGGGAGTTTTAAGAGTAATTAAAGGTTCCACTGAGGTTGTTAGACTCAATTAAAATACACACACTAGAGAAATTTTTACTAGGGTCACCATTGAGACTATTGAAGTGTGAGAATCAGGAGGTGGTTGAACATGAGGAGGGATTAAATTAGGTACCACTATGGAAAATACCATTATTTATAATGTTTTAAATCTTTTAGTTATTGGTGTTATATTTGGAAGACATTTGGTAGTAGTTGCTTGGTACATATTAAACATTATGGGAGCTAGGGGTTGATAAATAGAAGTTACTAAATACTAGAGGTAATCCATAGGTATTCTTATATATGAGATGAGTTGAGTGGAGTGAAATTGGGTTGTAGAGATATTATACATGGTTGAATCTATAGTAACATGAATGAATTGTAGAGGGCATGTAATAGTGAACATGGGAGGCACAATCAATGTGAGTCAAGTAGGGATAAGTAAACTAGGGGTACCCAACTAGGCAATGGAAGGATGGAGGTAGTAGGGAAGGAACACCCATTTGTACATATTATTGTTCATGATCTAGGATCCATCTAGGGATGTCATTGATGTTGAACTACAATACTTTTACCACTATTATTAAATAATCCTATGTCATAAGAGGTCTTAAACCTAGAGCAGAGGTCCAAGAAGTTGAAATTGATCAAGGATAAAGAGTTGGGTCCCCATATATTATCGTCCCCAAAATATGAGGTATAGTCCCCATATATTATCCTCTGACATGTCCAAGAGAATGACATTCCTTATAAGTTATGCATGGTCTTTCTTCATTAATTAGGCTCTACTGAGATATGAAACCTTTAATAGGTATAGGAGACTAACACACATGATAGCTTACACATGGGTTTTATTAATTTTTTGGGATCCCTCAAGATTTGACACCTTTGATAGGTCTACGAGACTAAGTCTTTTGATAGGTTACACATAGTGTTTCTTCATTTATTAGGATCTATTAGGATGTAACACCTTTAAAAATTCTAAGATACTGACATGTTTGATAGCTTACACATGAAATTTATTCATTCATTTGGCTCTCCTAGGATCTAACACATATGATAGGTCTAGGAGACTAACATGTCTAATAGGTTCCACATGTTATTTATTCATTGGTTAGGCTCTCATTTGAGATTCCATAAAAATTAATTAAAATTAAACCCACATAACCAATTTAATGTTGAACTATCTGCCATTAAATCCTTATGAAAATCTAAGTAAGACTCTAGGAGACTCACTTCAACAAAATAAACATGAGTTTAAATCTATGAAAATCATAGTTAGCATAATAATATTCTAAGTGTGAAGACATTGTTTATTTAGAATGTGTCCATGAATATATTATCTTTAAAATAAAAATATTGTATGGATTTCCAACAAATATCAACTTGTCATTACAAACATCATGAAGCACTCAGTAAATCAAAGGGGAGTAGAGGTTCAAGATTTCATAAGGTCCAAGGGCGACAGGAAAGGGATTGCATCTCCTTGAAAGATTAGAGTTGATAATTTTAATATGGTCCCCCACTTCTCTATATAATGGGTAGAGTGTTAGCCATAAAAAATTCTTGGATAAAAATATAGGTTGAACATTTTCATTGATTATTGATTTTTTGTATTGATGTTGTCATTGATGTGAAAGATTCTTGTGAAGGTGAATGATCAAATAAGATTTGAGGTATATGTATGATGATTTATTATGCCAACATAGTGAGATAAAAATATCCTTGGTCAAAATCCAAATATCTACGTAATTAGTTTTAAAGATGCTCCAAGTGGGTTACAAAAATCCTTAGTCAAGCTTTGAAGATGCTCCATGTGAGCCATAAAAATGTTATTTTGATGATCTAAATAATTATTATTATATAAGTTTGATTTAAAATACATAAAAATCATTAACATAACTTAGGAGAGTTTCAAGGTGAAGCCTACAGGGGTAAGTACCATAGGTCAAGTCTACAACTAGACTAGTTTAGACCCTGCTTGGCCTAATGAAGTAACATGAGTTGTTGATAAGACATATGAAAAATTATTGACAAATTATGAGCATGAGAGCAGTTTTTTGATTTTATTCATGAGTTTTTTATAACTTATATAGTGGTTATAAGGTCAGCTTGAAGGCCTACCAAGTAAAAAGAGAGATAGTGGCTAGATGGGGTATCAGGATCAGTTTCCAAGGCATGGATGCGGAGGAAAGAATTGAAAATGGTTATTATATTTTCTTTAATTATGTCTATGAATTTTTATGTTATGGTTTTCAAGATAAATCTTGAAAACATTTTTTAAGATCTCTCTAGTGCACATCATGAAGAGTTGCCTACCCAAGAAGATTTTTCAAGTGCTTCTTGTCATGTACAACATCTGAAAAAAGATCTATGTTTTTCATCACATATGGGTAAGCACCATATATAAAATTTATAATCATTTTTTATTTGAATAAGGGGCTAAGATTTATGAATGATTTTTAAGAATAGAAGATGGTTTAAACCCTCAAAGAAACTTAATAGTGACCTGATATGAAATAAGTTGATAAAAAGTGATTATAATTGTTTATTATGGATATTAAAATTACTGGAGTTTTTAACTAACTCTATAATGCACCACTAGGTATGACTGGTTTTTCAGGTTTGTGTGAATAGACCCTACAAGAAAGGTCTTTTTTCTCAAATATTTATTGTAACAAGCATAGTTGACCAAGTCAAAGTTACTAATTAGATAAAGGTTAAAGAATAATACTTTGAATATATTTACATAGTGTATTTTTATTATTTAATTGACCTTATGTATGCTAAACCGGTCATACATATTGACTTATCACTAACAAACCTTGTGGTGCAGATAGTGAGAAACCTAGGCAAAATTGAGAAGTTGATTACAGATGTGTTATCATGGATTAAGGATGAATCCGAGTACATGTATATGTTTTCAAATAAATTTTATAAATTTTAAATTATATACAAGTTTTTAAGGTTAGTAGATATGATGAAAATGCTACTCATAACTTGACTTGTTTAGTGCAGATGAAACAATGAAGGTGCAAGGGTACAAGATTGGTATGGAAGATGAATATTTCCATATGACCATTTTATATACTAATTTTAGATTGGTATAATTATATTATAATATCATAAAAATTTATTTAAATTCTCTTAAATTTTATACATAGGTATTAAAGGTCATTATCACCATGATTGTATTTTAAGGTAAACTGGTAAAATTGAGTAAGAAAGTTAATATGATGAGTTGCAGGCTCTTTGTCCTGAGTTGAAGAATCAATTTATATTATTTTATTATTTTGGACTTGAATTATCTATAAATTCTTCTCATAATATTATAAGTGATATTAATAGGTTTAATCATTGAATTCAAAATGGCTTGTTTGGATGAGTAAGGACTGTGAAATAGAAAGTCAACAAATTGCTTTGTAAGACAAATATTTGTGATTTGAGATTATGATCCATATATATGAGGTTGTCATAATTATGTTATAAGTTAATTTTAATTAATTTTATGTCATTTTATGTGTCTCATAAAATGTCAGAAGTTCATGTTTCCTTGATTATGTTTTGAAGCTAGTTAGTAGTTCAAAGTATACATCTTGTAGAGAAGAGTTTGAGCCTTTATACCCTATGTTGAATCATTTGGTGAATTTTTTAATCACATTGACATCATTAGGTTTATAAATATGTGATTCTTTTCTATGTTTATGTATCAAAAGCATATTTATGCTTCACTTTTTTAAGACAATTTTTTTGTGTATATAGAGGCCTTTTGTGAACAGTGTTTTGAGAAGGGATTCAAGTTGTGTTTGGAACTAAAGTGAGTTTGGATGAGGTATATTTCAGTGTTATATGATTTTTTTATATTTTTTGAGTCATTTAATATGCTCCAATAATATCAAATGGTAACGTATGATAAGTAGGCCTAATGGGATTAGGTCTTCTTGAGACCTAAAGAAGAGATAAGGCTTAATTAAAGTAGGTCTGACCTAGAGGGACTAAAATCACATTTTATACATGTATATTATATTTCCTCATATACATTACATGTATTAAATAATAGATAAAAGTTTTTTCCAACCAAGAAGGATATGAACATGAGGCTTGTATAAATATTAGGTAGTTCTAGGCCTATTTAAGAAGAAAAGAAGAGGAGAGTGTGTAGAGGGAGAGAAAATGAAAGAGAAATTAGAGGAGAATAAGGAGGTCATATATACCATAAAATTATTGCATAGATATAATCATGAATATTTTATATAAGGTTTGAGTATGAAGATCAAGGTTAAATAACCTAATTAGTCTTAAAGAGACCTAGTTGAGTGAAGAATGCTAGAGGCCAATTTGAGAGGAATAGAAGTGTGTGAACAGATGAGGAAGAATAAAATCATCTATTTTATGATAAATAATGTATTCTAAATGTGATCAAGTTTTTTAGGTTCCTGAGTTAGTGTTGAGTCATCTAGGGGGTTGGTGCCTCCTTGCAAGTTGATACTTATTAAAGCATAACTAAGTTGGTACTTAGCTAGTTGGTGTTGGTTTTCCATGTGAAATGGATGATTCACTAAAGTTGGTTTTTATTTTATAGGATTGTATTTAATTTTAATCATTAGTGTGTTTTCTTCCCCTTAAGTTTTTCCAATATATATATTGTGTTCATGTGTTTTATGCTCTTGTGGATTACTGCTTATGCTTGATAAGATGTACATGTTTTCTTTAATGATCCTTGCTTACTTAAGTAAGATCATTAAATATTTTTTTTAAGACTAATTCACCCCCCACCCCTTAGTAAATTTTATTCCAATAATTGGTATCAGATATTGGTCCTTTATGAAAAAATATAACTTGAAGGTGATCCTACGAAGCATAAGATGTCTTGTGATAAACAAAGAGAAGACAACATGTATGATGAATAATTATACTATGATAGTGAAGAATGAGAAGTTGAAGAAGACATTAAAGATAATATCATAACAACCATTGATAATTTTGATCTTAAAAATAATAATATCAATGATCTCAATAGTCAGTTAGAAGATGTCAACACAAGGTTGAAATCAAATGAATTTAAGTATGACCAGTTGAAGGTTGAGCATGTGAATCTAATAGACAAAATCATAAATTTTGAGAGAGAGCATGAGAAATCAAAAAAATTCAAGAATATCAAAATAAAAAATCCAATCAGTCATCCCAAATGAAGCACAAGTCATCTTGGAACTATGGTAAGTACATGTATGTTATTTGATACAAATATCACAATACAAGACACATTACAATATTCCACTAAGATAAAGTTCAAAGGCCTAAAAGATTAAAAAAGAGATATGAATCTCATAGAATACATAAAAAGTATCAAAAATTGGTATGGAAGCCAAATAAAGTTTGGATGGATCATATTATTTCAAGAGGCAAGATGGACTATTTGCCAAGGAAGAACAAAAGGACAAAGAGCATTCCATACTAGCTCAGAATGCTTTTCACATTCAAGATGAAGGAATTAAATGGTATATAGATAGTGTTTTATTAAGCCACATGATAGGAGACAAAAATAAGTTCATCCCATTAAATAAGAATGATATAGGAATAGTAAGGTTTGGAGAAAACATAACTGCCAATATAGTTTGCAAGGGTGTTTTAAATTTGGATAATGAAAATACCAAGACCAAAAATGTGTTGTATTTGGAAGGTTTGAAAAATAAAATACTTAGAGTAGGTCAAATTTTAAGTCAAGGGCACACACTAACCTTTCATGTTAAAGGCTATGACATAAGTAGAGCCAAATCAAGAAGGTTAATTTCCAATGTTAAGAGGACTAAGAATAACCTATATGTCTTAAATTAGATCAAGAAGGAGAGATGTTTTATGATCATGATAGATGAATATTAGTAATGGCATAGAAGGATATCTCACCTAAACTTTGACAATATGGTTATAATTTACACTAAGAATTATGTGAAAAACATTCTTAAGATCATCAAACCTACAAACATATTTTTCAAGGCATATCAACAGGGTAAGCAGACTAAAACAAGGTTCATGTCTATGGAGTACTCTACCATAAAACAATTATATTTAATCCACATTGATATATGTGGAACTATAGTAATTCAAATCATTCAAGGATATAGCTACTTCACATTAGTCACTGATGATTACAAAATAATGACTTGTGTTGCACTCCTGAAAGAGAAATGAGAAATTCTTGGCATGTTCATGGAATTCAAATCCCTTGCTGAGAATGAGAATAATGGAAGGATCAAGTGCATAATTTATGATATAGGAGGATATTTTTCATCTAATGAATTTGATGACTTATGTGAGGTTCATGGAATAATGAGACAATTCTTATTAGCTAGAACACCTCAGTAGAATGGGGTAGTGGAAAGGAAGAATAGGATAGTGCAAGAGATGAATATAACTATGTTGATTGAGTGTATATTATCTGATGGATATTATAAAGAGGTAGTAATAACTTATATCTAAATTTTTAATAGAGGACATAGAATGACTAATGTGAATAAGACTCCTTATGAAATATGTAAGGGCAAACCTACAAATGTATAACACTTTAGAGTGTTAATGAGAAAATTTTTCATCAAAATAAATTATGAAGACTTGGGTAAGTTTGATTCCAAATATTATAAAGGTATATTCTTAGGATACTCATCAATGAGATCATACTATAGATGTTATAATGAGATACTACAAAATATAGTGGACAGTAACAATGTGAAGATTGATGAGAAAATGAAATATCACTCATAGTCAAAGAATAATTTAAAAATATTGGACATCAAGAATGATGAGGAGACTATATAGGTTGATGAGTTGAAAGAATAATTTAAACATAGATAACAATCAAAAGGAACCTCAAGATAGATTCAGTGAGAACATCTTGAATCTCAAATCATTGCCAACAAGAATTCATGAATGCAAATAAGGAGAAGACTAATAAGTAATATAAATAAAGATAATATTTCTCTATTATCCATTGCATAACCTAATATTATTATAGAATAAATAAAATATAAATTATGTATAGGTTCTATGAATGATAAGTTAGATCAATTAGAGAAGAATGCGACTTGGGAACTAGTTCCTAGGCCTAAAGATAAAAATGTCATTGACACAAGATGGGTGTTTAAAAACAAGCTAAATAGAGATGGAGAAGTCACTAGGAACAAGGATAGATTTTTATGAAAGGGATATACACAAGTTGAAGGGGTAGAATTTAAGGAGACTTTTTCACTAGTAGCAATATTGGAGGTCATCAGATTATTTATAGCTTATCCAAGACTTAGAGGATTCAAGGTATAGAATATGGATGTCAAATCTACCTTTTTGAATGAGAATCTAGAGGAAGTGTACATTAAGAAACCTGAAGGGTTATCACTACAAGATGATAAAGACTATTTTTTTATACTAAAAGAAGCTCTCTATGCTCTAAATCAAAATCTTAGATCTTGGTATGATAGGTTAGACAAGTATATGTTGAATTAATGATTCAAAATAGGAGTTGTAATGAGTAATATATACATCAAGACATGAGATGACCCCTAGCTAATAGTACTTATCTATGTGGATGACATCATATTTTGTGTAAATAATGAGAATATGACTAAGGCCTTTACAGAGGCGATGAATAAAGAATTTGAGATGTCCATGCTAAGATAACTATCATTTTTTATTGTGTACTAAATCACTCAATCTAAAAAGGGAATATTCATCTCACAATCCAAATACATTAGAGAGATGTTGAAGAAGTTTTATATGGAGGATTGTAAGGATGTTAGTATAGCCATGATCATAGCATGTAAGATAATCAAGGAAGACAAGTATTCAAAGGTTAATCAGATGTCATATATGTCAATGATTAGAAGTTTATTAAATACCACTATTACTAGACCTAACATCATGAAAAGTGTAGGTCTTTTGGGAAGGTTTCAAGTAGATCCAAAGGAGAATCATTTGTAAGAAATCAAATAGATAATCAATAATCTCAAGGGGACTATGGAGTATGGAGTATGGTATCCAATAATAAAGGAGTTCACCTTGATAGCCTACATAGATTAAAATTGAGTAAGAATTATAGATGATAGGAAGAGTACCAGTGGAGGAGAATTCTTCCTAGGTGGGTGCCTAGTTTCATGGATAAGTAATGCACAACCATTAATAACCTTGTCTACTTGTGAGGTTGATTATATTGAATCAACTTCATATCTCACTTAGTTCTTATAGATGAGAAATATTTTAAAAGACTACAAGGTAGAGTATAATGGTCCTACTCCTATCTATTGTGATAGTACAAGTGTTATACGAATGTCAAAGAACCCTATCATGAAATCAAAGAAAAAAAATCCTATTAGGTGTAATTTTATAAGAGATAAGGTAAGTGAAAAAAGTGTCAAAATTGAATATGTTTATACACAAGACCAGACTATAGACATCCTAACCAAATCATGTCTAAAGGTAACTTTGGAACACCTAAGATAGTAATTTGGAATAATTCCTACCCCTAGAAATCATTTAAAAAATCAAGTAATGAGGGGGAGTTAATAATTCTCATTAGCTTCATAATTAGGTGTGTAGTATACAAAAGGTATGTATAATAATGAAGACAAGTTGAGTTAGACATCATTCATCTCTCTGGCATCAAGGTGCATAAAGGAAGAGATCATCTAAAAGAAGTATGCATGAAATAAGAAGGATTTTGGTAGATCTAAATTCTTTTTCAAGAGAGTGGTTGATTTTGATATCATAAAATATTTATGAGAATGATCTAAAAAGTGAAGATAGTTCAGAATGAGGGACAAAGTGCAACTATAGTAGTTGTATATGACCTTTTATCATTAATGTCAAAGGGGGAGAAACATCAAAAAATGTGATAAAAGGAAAGAGCCATATCTGGGAGATGGTTTCCATCAATAGTGGTTTCCATAATTTTTTTAGTGTGTTTGGAACCAATGACAAAGGGGGAGATTATTAATCTTTTTCATTGATTATTGAGTTTTGGCATTGATGTTATCATTGATTATAAAGTTTTTATGAAGGTGCATAGTAAAGTAGGCTTTGGGTATATGTATTATGAGGTATTATGCCATCACAATGAGCTAAAAAGCTCCTTATTAGAGCTCCAAATATCTATTTAAGAAGATATAAACATGCTCTGAGTGAGATATGAATATCTTTAGTCGAGATCTAAAGATCTATGTAAGCAACTCTAAAGATGCTTCAAGTGAGCCAAAAAAAATTATTTTGAATCTGAAAATAATAATGACTAGATAAGGATTTTTGAACATATATAAGAGGGATTTCAAGAAATTGGGAGAGTTTCAAGGTGACGCCTATAGGGATAATTACTTTAATTCAAGTCTGCAATGAGACTAGTTCTAAACCTTCCTTGCCCTAATGAAGTATCATGAGATGTTGATAACACATGAATAATTATTGAAAATTTATAATCATTATATATTTTGTTTGATTTTGTATATGAGGTTTTGATATTTTAGACAGTGGTTAGAAGGTCAGCTTCAAGACCTATTGAGACTTGCAAGTCAAGGCCTAAAAAGCAAAGTGAGAGATAATGGCTAGATGGGGTATCAAGATCAATTTCTAAGGAATAGGTAAGTAAGTGAGAATTTAAAAAGGTGATTTGAGTTTTTTAATCATTTTCATGATGTTTCAAGTTATGTTTTATAATAAAAGTCTTAAAAAAGTGTTTTAAGGTCTCTCGAGTGCACAGGATGAAGAGTTGCTTACAAGAGAAGGTTTTTCAAGTACTCATTAGCATGTCCATCATATTCATGAGGACCTAATATTTTCATGGTATATGGGGAATTTTTTTAGATCAAAATTTCAAGCATTGATTTCTTGAATAAGGGGTTACACTTTATGAATGATTGTTAAGACTGGAAGATGGTTTAAACCCTCAAAGAACCCTAAAAGAAACATGATATGAAATAAGTCAATCAAATTTTCCCATAGTGTTTTTTTATGGATATAAAATTTATTTTATGTTGTAATGAAATCTCTCAGGTACTTCCAAGTGTCATTGGTTTTTTAGGTGTTTGAGCAGACCCTTTAGGAAAGATCTTATTTCTCATAGATTTTCTATAACAGGTAGAGTTAACCAAATCAAATTTGGTAATTACATAAAGGATAAATATTGAAATTTTTATCATATTTCCATGGTGTTTTATAATAAGGTTACAAACCTCAGGTGTGTTAAACCATTCATACAATTTGACCTATTGCTAACAGACCTAGTGGTGCAGATAGTGAGAAAACTAGGTAGAAATGAGAAGTTGATAAGGGATGTGTTATCATGGATTAGGGATATATCCAAGTACATGGATATGTTTTTAAATATATATGATACATTTTAAATTTGATATAATTTGTTGTGGTTAGTATATATGATGAAAATATTTCTCATAAATTAACCTATCTAGTGCAAATGAAACAATGAAGGTGCAAGGGTATGAGATTGGTCTACAAGACCAATATTGACATATGACCATGTTATATATTTAGTTTATATTGTTATAATGATATTATATTATCATAAAAAATTATTTAAAGTATTTAAAATTTTCTAGATAGATATTGAATGTAATTATCACCATAACTATATTTTAAGATAAACTAGTAGAACTGAGTAAGAAAGTTGTAGTGATGACTTTGAGGCTCTTTATCTTGAGGTAAAGCATCCAATAAATATGATTTTTTTTGTTAATTTATTTATCTATCTATTATTTTATTAATATTCTAATTTATTGTAATTTTTTGAAACATTGACTCTAAAATGGCTTGTCTAGTTCAGTAAGGACTATGAACAAGAAAGTCAACAAATTGGTTTGCAATACCAATAGCTACAATTAGAAATTTTTATATATCTAAAGGAGTTTGTTTCAAGCATGTTATAATTTCATGTTAATTAATTTTAATTCCTTGTATTTTTCTCATCAAATATCACAAGTTTAAGTTTCCTTGAATGTGTTTTGAATCCAATTGGTAGTTCAGAGTATGCATCTTGGAGAGAAGAGTTTGAGCCTATATACCCTGAGTTAAATAATATTATTAATTTTTTAATGACCTTAAGGTCATGAGGTTTATTAATATATTATTTTTTCCATGTTTTTTTATAAAAAGTGTGTTTATGATTTAGTTATTCAGGGCATATTTTCGATGTATGCACAGGGCTTTTGTGAATAGTGTTTTGAGAAGGGATTCAAGTGGTGTTTAGACCTAAGAGGTGTTTTGGAACTAAAGTGAAGCTAGATAAAGTTTATAAGAGTGGAATATTATTTTTTTATTATATTTGATGTGTTTATTATGATCCAATAAGATCAAAGGGTAACATATGGTATGTAGGCCTAATATTATTAGGTCTTCATGAGACGTAAAGAAGAGATAAGGCTTAATTGAAGTATGTTAGACCTAAAGAGACTCAAATAAAATTTGATACATGCCTAATATATGTCATAAGATATATTACATGGCTGACCTAAGAGATAAAATTTTTCGGTCAACTAAGAAGGATATGACCAAGAGGCTTGTATAAATACTATGCAGTTTTAGGCCTATTCGAGAAGAAAAGAAGAGGAGAGTGTCGAGAGTGAAAGAGAATGAAATAGAAATTAGAGGAGGATGCTGAGGTCATATATATAATAATTTGAGTGTAGAGATATATTCATAAATTTTTGATAAAATTTCTAAGTGTGAATATTAGTTCAAATAACCTAATCAGTCTTGAAGAGACCTAGTAGAGCGAAGAAGGTTAGAGGCCAGTTTGAGAGGGATAGAAGTGTGAAAAGAGATGAGGAAGAATATCATCATATATTTTATGATATAAGGTATTATAAATTTTATCAAGTCTTTTAGGTGGATAAGTTCGTAATGAGTCATCTCGGGGGTTGGTGCGTCCTTGAAAGTTTGTGCTTGTTAAATCTTAGTTGATTTGGTGTTTAAATAGTTGGGATTGGTGATCCATGTGAATTGGGTGATTCACTAAATTTTGTGTTTGTTTTATAATACTATAGTAAATTTTAATTATTAGTGGGTTTTCTTTTCCTTGAAGGATTCCCACATATATATTGTGCTCGTGTGTTTTATGCTTTTGTAGATTGGTGCTTATGCTTAATAATATGTACATGCTTGTTTAAATGATACATGATTTATTAATTAATATTAATAAAAAATATTTAATAATAATTCACCCCCTCTCTTAGTCATTTTGTTTGTAATAAGATAAATATCTATAATTTACATCAGGAGTAGGTAAAGCCTTTGATGGTCATACACATGATACGCTTGGAAATATAGTAATGCCTCTCTAAGATGGTTTGGAAATAGTTTAATATGAATTTTTATTCTTAAATATGTTGAGGGTGTTCAATATTTTATTAGGATTCATTTTTATAAAAAAATACTTAAGCAATACCATCTATAGTAGATGTCAAAAGTACATACATTGTAATAAAGTGGTCAAAGTTCAAGTCCTTAAATATGACTACCCTATAAAATTAATGGTAACTCCTCCTCCCTAAATATTCACCACCACCATTGGTTGTGGGAGTAAATATAGAGAACTATAAAAAATAACTATGGAACCTATTCAAGAGGACCATAAAATGACAATTATGGGACCTATTCAAAATCACAATACAAAGATAATTAGTACACCCATTCAAGAACATAATGTATAATAAATTGTGGTAGCTATTAATAATCATTACTAAAATTTAGTTAAAATAAAAATTCTATATCTTTCAAATTGGAAAGCTTCATATCAAACAATTACTTAAAATTTAAATAAACCAAAAGCTTCTACATCACATTCTAAGGTAGTACCTTAGAAAATTCAGCATGTTCAATAGTGAACATATACAGTAATATATTATATAACTATACATTATACTTAACCATGTAATACACTTTCTCAAGCTAAACATCTGGTAACATAATATATAAGCAGTTATCAAGGTAATTACACTAAAACACTTGATGCCTTTTTAGATGTAGATTCATTTTTTATAAATGAAAAACAATATTCAACATAATTGATCCAATAACATAGGATGTTCCTCCTATTTATGTGGTTTTAGGTAAAATTTAATTTACAAATATAAAAAAATTCCAAAAAAATAAAATATTTAAAAAAGAAATCAAGTATTCAAAAAATACAAAAACATTCAAAATATTTCAAAAAAATAAAAAGTCAAGGCTTGAGCATGACATGACATGATAATTACTTTTTTACATATATTATTTATAAAATATCTTAATATATATCATATTATGTTGCTATAACCACATGCATTTCATAAGGTATAAAAGTCTAATGTAGGACATAAATAATACATGTATTCTTTAATGTTGAAATCCTTTCTACCTAGTTTCCATCCCTATTCTAGGGGCATCATCTTCTACATGTTAAATTATAATAATTTATATATATCCATGACTTCAAATTAAATATTGAGCTACATATCTTGCTTTGTTTTGTTAATAACTCATATTTTCACCTTATTTTACATAGATATTCTATTTTTTTATGATGTGACATTGATAAATATGGATGGAATAGATTAATTTTAAATATTTCTATGCTCCTTTATTGTTTTCTAATTTCTTTCATGATTAGAGATACATTGATTTCTTATTGTGTGTGTCCTTTGGCCCTTGTATGAAAATTATTTGAACATCTCTATGACATCAACTGTTGGTATGTGAAACATTTGAGCATAATTATTACATGTCTAACCTTAGTATATATAATGATGGTACATTGTATGTTATTATTGTGTAGTTTCTAAGAGTGATTAGTAGTGTCATGGCACATATAATCCACTTATGTTAATTAATTATGGGTTTTATTTCTAAATATATCTATACATGACACATGTATGCTTCACAATCAATACATTACATACATTCTTCAATGGCATTTTCAATTGTATGGTGTCATAATCTCTACATGTTAAAAGTATTACTACAACATTCTATATTTATTAAATTATAAAGTTATCTCTTATTTTGAGATGATTTAATTGCATGATACATGTAATGTCCCCAAATTGGACAATTAGGAAAATTTCAGGTTTTTAAACAAACCTTACATAATTTATGACCCCTTCTTTGAAAGAATTAGAAACTAGAAATTCAGCCAATAACACACTTTAAAAATGAAACAATATTTAGAGATTTCTTCCCACCAACCCTCGGGCGATTAAGGGAAAATATAGGTTTGGCACTTATAACCCTATAAATAATATGAATAAAGGTTTATATTTCAGCCAATAATTTTAGAATTCATAATAGCCACGCAAAATTCAAAACTCAAAATTTTATAATTTATTATTACAAAATTACCATGGAATTTCATAAATTCACAACTTCCTCAATAATTGTAATTTTAATGCAAGTGATAGCTCAAAATGATAATTAAAATAGTATATATTAAACAAAATTAGAATTAAAATTTTCTCATCATGGAAAGCCCACCAAAATCTACCCCAAAATTCATAAAACCCTAGTTTATTATTGAAGTAATATAGCAAATTAAAAATATTGTCTAGAGCACAAAATCACCCTAAATCATATCCAATCAAGTCTAAAACCATTTTCCAAGCTTCAATAAATTGATAAAAATACTTATAAACTTATAAGAGGGTTCCAAATACCAAATTTCTCACTTGTGAGTGGTCACCACGCTCACAAAGGGGATAACCACACCTTAGAATACTTCAAATTCATTATAGGTATTTTATATAGTGTTTTCACACCTTCCTTTTATTTTAAAATTAAATATTTGAATCTTCCAAAAGGAAAATACTAGTTCCTTGATGAATGTAGTGTCAAAACACACCTTTGTTGAATTTTTTGCATATATTTATGCACAATTATGGTATAATTACAGCACTTGAATAGAGACACCCTAGTAGAGAATGGAGGTTTTCATCCCCAAAACCCTTGGTGATATTTAAGGGTTTTGTCCTAAATTTACTTGTTTAAGCTTGACATAATTGAACAAAAATTTCAATATCAAAAATTACATAACCTTCTAAATAATATTTAACCTTAATTTTATTTCCATGCCCCAAGTGTGTTGTCTAAATTAGGAGGAAAAATCTTCTTTTTTTAAATATTAAAATAACCTCCTTATAATTTCACTTTAGGCCTTAAGTTACCATGACCCTTAAAAAGGCCCCAACTTAAGTGAAAAATAGATTTTTATTACTTTATTTTATGTTTTTAAAAACACTTTCTATTTCAGTAATAATATTATTTTAATTTCAAAATGGGTACATTACACTAAATTACTCATCTCAATAAGGGGGCTTCATTGTGGGCTTGCCTTAGAGATCCAATCCTCACTCAATAGAAAAAATTTAGATTTGGGGTAGAGCAAATGTTTATAAAAATATAGAATATAGGTTTTGAAAGATCTAAAGAAAATTTAATAAAAAAATAAAGGTTTTCAAATATCCCAAGTAAATTAAATAATAGAATACAGGGTTTTCAAAGGTTCAAAGTAATTTAAAAAATAAGAAGTGGTACATTGGTATTATTCACCCACTTTTCAAAAACTCATATCACAAAGTAATATTCACATGAATGCATATACATGGGAATATGTACAATAATTATAAGATCAAAGTTATGTGTTGTAAATACAACTAAAATTGAGCATATAGGGCATAACATTATATATTATGGACAAAAAATTAGGGAGCATGATACTCATTAATTCTCATGCTTATTCAAATTTCAAAGTTCAATGTTGAAAAATAAAAAATTTAAAAAGTATCAAAGTTTCAAAAGGGCATTGTACTTGTTCATAAATATTCAAATTTTAAATCCCAAAGTTCAAAAGAAAATAATCATTTTGATGAAATTTTATGAGAAATACAGCTATAATGTGGGATTGAATATTTATTCATTCTCTTCTAGTCATGCAAACATAATATAGATCTATATATAGTAGTGTGATTCAAATCTATCTGGATGATATACATTTGATTCTAGTGACACTCAATAACCTTAACATCACTTCTAGTGAATCCATAATGTTTCCACCTTTTAGAATTAGTAAATTCAATAGTTTTTCCCATTCAAGTAGGTTGGAATAATGCATATTTATAACTAAAGAGCTTGACTATTTATTCAAAGTTGGGTCTTGGTCACTCTTAATTATCCAATGATTCAAATTCTCCAAGTGATTAAACAAAGGGGTACAATTATCATTTGACAATTAGAGGTTACATTAAAATTTGGTATCACTTACATACAAGTGTACTCCATTGATCTAGTTTCAATTTTTGAATTTTTAAAGTTAGATTTTTCAATTTTGAAAATTATAAAATGAATAGTTCATGAGTTTTTATTAGGTTTACTAAATTGATTTCCCTACACAACTGAACTATTCTCTCAAAGACAAAGTGTGTTTTGCATATTTATTTTTAATTATTTCTCCTTTACTCTAGAAATTTCATTACTAGAATAAAGTGGTAGTGGGGGAAGGGAAAAATGTGGGCAAATAAATTTTGTCATATCTACTTGATGATGATAATTCTTGACACATTCTAAACCATATGATTTGCACATAATTATATGAATCTTATTTGTCATTCCTCTAAGCCATTTATCTATATCTTGGTTTGACCCTTCAATTTCCATTACTATTACATATAATTTCTGATGTCATATTCTCAAGTTGTATAAAATCACGTTTAGATTTTCTCTAACTTAGTAAATATGTCATCAATCCTTTCAAACAAGTCCATGCTAGGCAGATAGGATCACACTATTATCATAATGAATTAGGATAGTCATGTCCCAAAACATCTTTTCTAGGTATTATCCCATGTTTCTTGTTAGAGGATAAATAAAAAATATCAAATAATTTACCCATATATACATTCCAAGAGTCACTAATTATCCCCAATTTTTATTCACTTGGTTCAATTTTATACACTTATACATATTGAGAAACATTTATCGATTATTTAAAATTTCAATATCACTCAAAAGGAACAACTATAATCCAAGTCAAGGGCCTTCTAAATAAAGTTAATATATATCATTGTCAAGTGTAAAAACCATTTTCTAGATGTATACATATAGTTAGAGGAGAAAATTCACATATTTAGTATAGTTGGGAGAAATATGTGAGTTGGATTTCCCTCCTTTGTGGATTGGATATATAGGTATCACTCGATAAACAAGGGGTGAATGTAGTCGTCTCATCCCATTTCATTCCATTTATTTTAATTCTTTTTAGGGTATCAAATTTACCTTAGGGTTTCAAATATAAGATAATTAAAACAATATTTTTTATGAGGAAAACCATAATTTTAATATCTAAGATTACTCAACATTTCTAGGCATAAAATTAGCAACAACTAGTTCTTCATCATAGTCAACCGAGATAAGTACACAATTAATAGAATTTAATGCATTATATTTAAGTAATATAATAATAGTATAATATAGATATAATCTTCAATCCTATTGATGATCTATAATTTAAACAGTTATGATTTATCTATCACTTATTTTGATTTATTGGTCATAGTCAACTGGGAAAACTACATAATTTTAAAAATCTAACATGTTGTATTTTGTCCACTTAAAATAGTTAGGTCCATATTATGGTTGAAATAATGTGATAATTATTTCACCTATGCATTTATATATTTAATTGATTTTCACTCTCATATAATCATAATAGTTAACAAAAGTATGTGTGCCATCTAAGTATATTTCTTCATAGTAATCTAAAAAAAAGCAGTTTCTATATTTAGAAGTTTTATAAAATTAAAGCTATTGATTATTGTACATTTTTAAAATTATGATATTCTCTAGTTTTTATTTAATAATCAAATATAATTTATTATGTTTTATAAAAAAATAGGTTAAAACAAATACAAGAAGTTGGTTCATCAATATGTTTTATTAGTTTTAAATTTTATGTGGCCTAGAATATGTAGGCAAGGTGGTACCTTGGGGAAATGACACTTGGAGATTTTACCACTTTCACCCATGATGGTGCCATTGAAACTAAAAGAGGGTCTTGAGATCATGATTGTAATTATCATCTAGATCCTAGATATACTACAATTATATTTTTTTATCACAACTAATAAACTTAAGAGAAGCGAGGTGGTGCGACATGTATACTTTCAGAGCTATCCTATCTATGTTGCATTTTTTCCCTCTTGGAATCAATAGATTACACTTTAAGTTTGGCTTAAAGTGTTTCAAAAAAATTTCTTGAAAGGAGGGACCCACACTATCATCCAATGGCATTCCTTTAAGTTTTATCAAACTAACACCACTCCCATACAAGAATAGAGATGACACACATCAAGCTAACACTTTTCAAGAGGGGTTGGGGAATTATTTGGTGAGATTGAGTATAGGGATGCCATGTGTCAAAAGCAGCCAAAGGCTAGTACTTAAGAAAAAACTTGAAAAATTCCCTCAAATAAGGAAGGGACTGAAAGGGGAACTACTAAAAGGTGATGAGGAATTGCTAACTACCAAGAAAACGCAAAGCCAAAGATGAATTGCTCCAAAATAAAAAAATGTGGATTTCTAATCAATAGTTCTTGGAAACTCATAGGGGTGTCTTCTTATAGATGGGGGAACCCAAAATTTTTTTACTCAAACTAGTCAAATCAAAATTATAAAAATAGGAGGAAGGTGCAGAAACCTACAATTTTTGAAGGTTCTCCTACAAGGGCACTCATTATTCCTCCTTCGATTGGGTTTCCCTTTTTAGAGACTCAAAGGCTCTATCCAAATCTATTATCTCCTTTAAGGATATGTTTTCCAATCCTTTGACCACCACCAACATTTATAACTCTATCTAGGTGAGTGTGTATAAACATTTCTCCACCTCAGATACATCAAGATCTTAATCGAGAGCCATGAAGATGGTTTGGTCATTCTTCTTTTTCTCAAGAAGTGCCTTGATCTAGTCCTTAGGGATGACACTATTATCTACCAAGTGATGGGAGGGATGTCCCAATTAGACTAACTACTAGATACATCCTTGCCTATCTTAGACCATATGCCCTAAGGCATTAAGTAATGCCTTGTACTTTTTTGTTGCCTTACTATAAGAAATATACTCATTAACCTTGGCCATCACCTGCCTCTAGTCGATCACCCTTACTTCTTGTAACATCTCTTGAGAAGAATTATAAAGCTTCTAGAAGAGGCTCTCTGATTTCGAGACCTTAGGGAGATGAAAGTGATCACTTGATCAATAGATGTACTCACCTAAAAGGCTAGAATTTGCACATCTATAATGTAATTTAGCATTATTTTTAGATTGTCTACTTTAACCTTGATCCTTTCCCAATAGGATTTATATAGTTATTTCACCGTAGAGTTGATTTTTGTGAGGCCTATAGATGGGTGTAAAGGTCATTCATTATATTATTAATTTCTTGGTCCTTGAACAATGACTCTTTCTACACCTATTGTTGTAATTATTGATATGATCGATAAATATTAGATAGCTCCTGGTGGACTTAAGCTAGTTCAGTCTCCTTTTCCTATATCTTATTTTTGGTAGCCACTCATAAGTTAGATTCCTCTTGGAATATCTCATTAGATATGAATATATTTAGGTTAAACCTTGCTTTATTGATCTCTACATCTTTGGTCTTACCCTTAACATAGAGGTGTTTGACTATAACTTTCACTCTTACAAGCTATAACTTGGTCTTTTTTAGCTATCAGGTCACCTTGAGCTAGTCCATGGTAACAAACTTTTATGTTTATTCCATCAACTAAAATATATCAGTGGGCCTATCTTGGTTAAGGGTGAGGCTAATAACTTGAATAAAATAATCCCCTATATGTATATGTCCTTGGAGCTTGACTACTTTAGAGGTTAGATTAGAAACCATAAGGGATTACTGTGTAGGGTCTTAAAATGACCACATGTGAATTTGAGTAGAAGCCTATGCTTTATTCCCTCTCTTTCTTTCCATTTGAGCCTCTCAGACCACTCTTCTTGCATTCACCTACTGATAGTACTAATTAGATCATTAAACACTTTCCCCCACAAAGGGAATTCCCTATGGTAGTGTGAATTAAATAGTTACTTACAATTGTGAAATAGTGGGCACGATTCCTCCAAAGGAATTTAGATGTAGGATGAAGGTGGAAAGGGAGAATAATAGGAGCCCACATAGCAAGGGGAATGGTGAGTGTGCCACTATGGATAATGATGCCAAAGTTAAAGGTGTTAGGGTGAGGAAAGGCATGTAGGAGGAGATCAAGATCATAGAGGAAAGTGATGCAATCTCAGTGGAGGATTTGGTGGAAGAAGATGAGAGAAAGGCCAAGGTGTTTCTTAGATGAGTAATAGATAGTGCCACAAATTGAGTTGAGATGGTGGATGGAACTATGGAGGTGATGAGAGAGGAGGATGTTGAAAGGTGGGGACCTGAGAAGTGGATTTTATTTTATGTGGGCTCAAGTAGAGGGCTGAATTTGGGTGCTTTGGGCTACTTTTACTAGAATGAACTAGTCACGAGGTGATTGGAGGGAGATTATTATTTTTTGTGGAGCTACGTAATGTGAGTATAGGGTAGATGGCCATGAGGAAATATTGTAATGTTAGTTACTTGGCTTAACCGATGTTGGTCAGTAGAATTGACATTAGTCAAATATTGATTAGCCATAACCTATATTAGTGGTATTGACCAACATTGGTTACTGTGTTTTTCAAAAAATACAAACCTGAGACCTACTTTTCAAAATTTGCTTATTTCAAATTCAGAATAGATTCAAAGCTAAAAGACATGCTGACAATTTTTTTACAGGACCAAGCGGGATATTTGCTCAAAAAAAATTTAAATCAATTTTTCATGCTTAAAGTTGGATTAGGAACTTTGTTTTAGTGCTTAACAAGGAATTTTTAGATATTTTTGTGAATGTTTTTCAACGTTTGTAACTAAGACCAAGGGGTTAAAACTAACATCACCAAACATTTCATTTGGGTTTAAAAATTGAACACACTTGTCAATTTTTACTTACGATAGTTGTTTAGATTAATATTGTTTGGAAAAAAGAGGTATGTTGTATGTATGCTCTTCCATTTGTCCCCTATAGGGAACCCTTAGAATCAAAATCACCATTCCTATTGCAAGTATCCTAGTCCAAGGCTTAGAAAGAAAGTCATCTAAAATCACTCCCCAAAAACTCATCAAAGTTTGGGTGATCTTGAAAAAGACCTTAAAGTCTTTCTAATTTCATTCTTTATTTATTTATGTATCGTAGCTTATGAGGGGGACTTCATCACCTCTTGTAATTTGTTTATGGAAGATTTGACCTTGGGTTTCATCTCCTAGAATTGACTTCACTTGACTCTTTTAGAGTTGTAAACAAGATGTTTTTCCCTTCAATTCTTGATTTTCAAAATACTTGCAAAATTATTCTTATTTCAATACACAATTGTTTCTATAGGCATAGTCTCTTACATACTATCTATTTTTCCATATCTATTATGCTAAGTTGACCCAGTTGACCCTATACACTTTTTAGCCTCTATCTAATGTGCTAGGTTGACCTAGTCATCCTTGTATATTTTATAGGCCCTACTTCCTATGCTATGTCGACCCAATCCACTTGATATAATTTTTTTCACTTCTTATTTCTTTAATTTGTCATCTCTTTTGCCCAGTTTAATCTTTCTCTTTCATCATAAATTTTCTATTTGATGACAACACTAAGTTGAATTCAACAAACATGATGAGTTTTAGAAAACCCTCATAAAGTCTCACATACACATAGTAGGGATTTGCTCTTGGATGAGAGCAATATTCACATATCCTCTTGCATAATGAACTATGGGACCCCTCTTCATTCCTATTTGTATAGTAATCGTCTCTTCTCCCTAGAAGATCAACCCAAATTAGAGTATACGCCTAAAATTCTCTTCTTTGTCTCCAAATTCCTCAACATCAAGGAAAGGATCCTTTTACCATTTACCATCTCATTATTAGTGTTCAATTTTAATAGCCTCATTCACCTATTCCCACATTGTAAAATATATTTGGGGTTACTACTTTATTTGATTCTCAACCTCTTCCCTAAATTATGATGCTTTATAATACCATTGCCTCTTCTTCTTTAACTTCTTCTACCTCCATGCCTATTATCTCCACTAATATGGCATGTTCTACATCTAGTGGGCCTCTCCTAGGACCCATTATTGTTAATCCTTCCACTAGTGCATCATTTGATACCTAAGGTAATAATGCTTATAGTGCTTCCTCTACTCATCCCTTCACTATTCCATATTTTTCCACACAAGCGAATTTTTCCACTAGTGCCTCACATTCTAACGGTTCCTATAAATTTATTACCAACACCTATAGTGGTACCCAAGCCACTAATACCAACTCTAATGCTTCAAATAATGCTAACAATGTCAATCAAACCCATAAACTCTTATTACAAATGCTTAATCAAATGAATACCTTTCAAGCTCACAATACAAATATAATGATGAGAATGCAAAATCACCTTATCCATATTCAAACTTATACTCAACCAACATATTGGGGCACAAATAATAAAAAATTTCACCCTTTTTATCTTTGAGATTCCCAAGGAAATCTCATCCCTCAACCTCCTTTGGTCAACAAAACCATTAAGAATATATAAAATGAACCTCTTACCAGTTAAATTGCTAATATTGATATAGGTAGTATCACCCCTACCATTTATTATAATGGATTAATTTATCCTACCCTTCAATTTAAAACATTTGGAAATCTTTATAAGGATTAGGTAAAATTTAATACCTTCCCCACAACCAAGATCTTATCCAAAACCCTCATAGGTGATGCTTTACATTGGTACAAGCAACTTAAAACTAATTCTATTACTAGTTTAGAAGATTTAGTGAATGCTTTAGTTCCAAAATTCCAAACTAGTGATCTTCCTAAAAACACTTTAGCCCACTTCATAAATTTTAAACAACTTGAAAACAAAACTACCCAAGATGTTGTTAAAAGGTGGAAAAATTTATCCAAAATTTGTAAACATAACATGGCTGATGATAACCTTTTCCATCTCTTTACCAATGCTCTTTTTCTCAAGTTACAATAGCAGGTCCACACTCTCTCTCTACATACTTTTGAGGAGGCTATTGATCAACCTAAATATCAAGATTTCCTTATGCATCAATTCAAGCCACCTCAACCTTCTATGGGTCCTTGCATATTAATCCAAACGAAAAATCATAATGCTAGCAATGATGGTATTATAGACACTTATGACACCATTCACACTATTCAAGTTGTTGCTCCTAACTAATCTTCATAACCAACTCCTCTTTTCAACAATACACCAATCCTCATTTATCCTCATCAAATAACATCAATGTTCACAAACATCTATCCTCAACTAAATTACTTAAGCATAAAATTAGGCCTCTACCACGAGACCTTGTTCCCACTTATCCTATGGAATCCAAGTATGATCCTAATAAATTTTGTTGGTTTCACACTAGCTGGGGTCATTCCCATGAGACTTGTAGGAATATTCATAATTTAGCTATGTATTTTCATCTTGGTCCTATTTTTTTTTATGATTATATCATTCAAAAGTATCAACATTCCTATAGCACTACTTTTAAGGCTCATGAAACACATACTAAATCTCAAGCCTTGAAATAAGCCAATGCTCATTTGGCTATCTATAAAGACCCTCTTCCTAATCACCAACCTGATCAAGATAACCAAGACAAGCCCACCCCCTCCACCAATAATGTATAGAGTCTTTTTGAACCCACTTCTAAAGAGAATGTGGTTAACATGACTAATATGTGAAGGGTGGTTTCTTTTATTGATCGTCAACCTATCTAAACTCCTCTATTATCATGAACATATTGTGTTATCTAGGATTCTTCTCCAACTCATTTAAATGAGTTGGGGAAAGATGACTTTATAACCTTTGATGAACCAATTCAAACTCCTCATTTGGATAACAATTCCCATTCTATTTATACTCTCCCTTCATCTTCTTTATTTAACACTCATGATAATCAAAATTTTATTAACACTTTTTCTAGAAACTCTCAACCTACACTTGAACCAATTATTTCATCTTTGAAACATGATTTAAAACTTTATTCTAAACCTTCTCCTTATTATCAATTCAAATTCCAATGCACTTCATCTCCTCCTTCAGAGGATGTTCTTAATCACTATGCACCTATTTATAACAATCTCCTCATGGGTTATGATGAGTGGGATCCCATTATGGAACTCACTAGTCTCCCATCCCAAATTTCATTCCTTGAAATTATGAGGACCTCTATGCATCATAAAAATTATCTTATACAACTCTTTTTCAAAATAAACATCCCTCATCCTCTTCTATTAGGAAGTGAATCAACCTTATCTAGATCTAAGGATAGCATATTAAAATAATGGGAAGAAATGTCCATCCATGTAAAAAAAAAAATGGACACTTCTCTTTAATTAAAATTTATTATTGCTTTTATGATTCTTGATGAGATTATGCTTCAAGTAGATGATCCTCCTTTATTCATCAGTGTCTAAATAGGTGATATCTAAGTCAAATGTGCCTTGATTGACAAGGGTTATGATGCTTGCGCTTCCTCTCTTGATTCTATCAAAACCCTTAGATATTCTAAATGTAATCTAAAATCCACACAAAACACATGCATAGGATATGATCAAAGGAAAATGACTCCTTTAGGTTATGTGTGGCTTCCTATTACCATCCCATCAGTCACAATTCTTGTGAAGGTGATGATATTTAACTTTCCACTATCTTATAACATATTTCTTGGTAGGCAACTGATTCACCATATGAGAGTAGTTACTTCTTTCACCTACCAATGCATTAAATTCCCTCACAATATATCCATCTATAGGATTCAAGGTGATACTAACCCTTAGAATTTCAAATAATTCCAAGACCGTGGTGTCTTCAAGATTCTTACTCTTCAACCTTTGTGTAGTGTTCCATTCTGTGAGTCTCAATGATTCAACTTTCCCATCAATTCCTCTCAAGTTTATATTGGGCATCCCAAACTCATTGGGAATATTCCCCCTAAACTCTTATATTATGATAATTATGAGACAAATGAGATTAACCTAAAGATTAAAACTTTGATTTATTACCTCATCTCATTTATCATCTTCCTGCTTCATTGCATCCTCATTCTTGTAAACCTCCTTGTGATGATATTCCCATTCTCTTGACTAAGACTCAACATTCTATTCACCACACCTCATTAGATTATAAGGACATTCCTAATTCCATCATTGATATTCACACCCCTAAATATGATGATGGTTATTCCTTAGATGATCTATTTTTAGGTGGTCCTATTTAGGCTTGTGATGTTAAGATTATTCATTATCATTCTTCTTTGCTTCAGTCTTTTCATGTATCTTCTCATATTTCATCATTTATAGTTCCTAATATTAGTATTTTTCATCTTTATTGTAGGTTAGATATGGTGCCAGCACCTTCAATTTCTGAAAGACCTCGTAGGAGTATTCTAATGGATCATGCTATGATTAGGCCTTACCATTTTACTAACTACCCCGACCCCTATAGTTTTCTTATCGTTGAGATGCATGTGACCCTTATTTAGATTTATGTAGACCCTACCCTTGCTTGAATAGAGCCTACATCAGAATCCATTCTTGATCCTTTTATAGTTGAGCCCATTCTTGCTCCCACTATAGTTGAGCCCATTTTTGCTCCTATTGTCCCTGAGTTTATCCCTACTTCTGATCCCATTACTCCTTATGTTGAGCCTAGTCCTGTTATTTTCCCACCATCCCCTTTTCTTGGTGATAGTTTGCTTCCTTTACATCAAATGGCTCTATTACCCACAAAATGGGCTGATGATCCTTCCAAATCTCCTTTCATTCATGTTATACCTCCTCCTATGAGTACTTGTAATAGGCCTACCCATAACCATATCTACTTCTTCCAAAACATAGGTAACCATTCTTCCATGCATTTTTGTAAGCTAAAAAAATATATGGATACTTTGCATCCTTATTCCCCTCAGTCCTCAAATAAGGCTAGACCTCCCCTTAAGGTACTCCCTATGTATATTTCCAAGTATGGATAGGTTTATTGTCTTTGGCACCAATATGGCACCCATCACAATAATCATTACCACATCCTTCAACAACACCTTAAGGATCATCTTATAGCTATTCCCAAAATTTCTACCATTCCTCAAATAGGTCATTCTGATAAAAAATCTCCCCTACTTCTCCCATGGTTCCACTTCTTATGGTTCCATCCCCTCTTGTGGTCTCTTCATCACCTTCTATTCCTCCACTTGTGACTACTTCACCTATGGACCTTCTCTCACCTATGGATCCTTCTCCACTTGTGAGTCCCTCACCTATGGATACTTCCCCACCAGTGATTCCCAAATATTCAATATATTCCACTCCCACACATTATTTTGAGCATATATTTCCTAATATCCCTCCTTAGTATGATCCATCTAACATTTCTTCTTTTTCTATTGAGGAGATTAGATGAGAAGTATTTTCCCAATTTTCAATAAATACTGATGAGACATTACCAGAAGTTTGCATCCAAATTCATAGAGATCTATCCAATATTCTAAATAATGTGTGTGGATAAATTTAATAGTATTTATGAGCACATTCATGGTGATTTTATATTTTTATTTTCATTGGATGTGTGCTCTAATACTATCATTATCTATTGGTTATATCATTTGACATTGTGGAAAATTCATATTTATATTACATAGTGACTTTAATTTATCAATTTATATATTTCTTATACTATCATTTATGTTTTCTTATACATTTATTTCTTATCATTACTCTATTTTTTATCTTGAATTTCTTTCTTTAAACTCCATTGTTTTTATTTTCCTTATTATTTGCTTTCTTGTCTCTATTATCATGAATAATTATCATTATGACTTGGTTATACAAACATGGTTCCTTTTAGTCATTCCCTATTATCATGTGATCAGTTAGAAAATTAATCTCATTATAATCTCCTTTTACAGGTCCACTTTGGATATCCTTTATTCCCTTTCTTCCCTTTTTGAAAACTAAGCATATACATGGTTGAGACTTGAGATCACATGTTGGTTCATTGTTAAGCCTAATTGTCCTAGTTAGTATTATCTTTGGTTACTTAGCTTCCTTTAGCCTAATCCTATAGCTTATTTATGTGTATCAGTTTATCTCTCATATTTGGTCATTTCAAGTCTGTATGGAGGAGGAATCTTTAAAATCCTTAAAATCATTTAAAATCCATGTCATTAAAAAAAAGGTAATGATATAGCAAGCGAAAACATTTCAAATTATTAAAAGTTAAATCACACTAAAAGACATGATTTAAATGACATATCCTTATATTCAAAGCTCAAACTCCATAGTTGGCCTCACCATAAAGCCGAGGTCCATTGGGGTGTAGTAGGCTAGTAGATTAGAAAAGCAGAATCAAAAAAAAAAATTAGTGCTACCTATGTTCCCATGCAAGTACCCAATCTTCATAGTAGACCAATAGCTCTATAAGGTGTCCTAAGGAATAGAGAACACATCATGGGAAGGTAGTTCCAATTTAATTTTCTTGTACCAATCTACCTTCATGTGTTGATCTTAGTAGTATCCTTATTTACCTATAAAGCTTTGTGTCTATAGCGAATATGTTTCTTTGCACATTGATGGTCACTAGTCACTTAGTGTCTTATCATGTCCTCAGTGTGCCTTTTGTCTCTTAAGGTCTTCTCATAAGATTCCTATGTTATGATTTAACACTCCATTTTTCATTTCCTACGTTCCTCATATTTCCTCTTGAGAAATATTATTTTGTTCATTGATCACTCCACTTGGGATTTGATTTTTGAGTTTCATTATAAGACCATGGATACGAACTAGCCTTCTTCACAAATTACCGTAATTTTACCTTCCTATTACCAACATCCATTATCTCATGATTTTCACATTTATTCCACCTCATCAGTGTTCTTATTTTGAGTTGCAAAGTAAGACCATGCATAGAACCTATCATTCTTCATAAAATTTAACAATAATCCAAGTCACAATCAAAATTACATGTGTCAAATATGAGATAAGATGTGATTGATCATGAAATTACATGTCATTGACATGCTTCCCAGCTTTATTTAGTATGTTTTATGCTTACTTCATTTTTACTTCACTTCTTTTATCTTCTTATTTTCTAGGTACATGTAAGAATCCAACCATTTCTTGAATTATATGTACTTCCCATATTGATTTAGTGTAATAAATTTAAGACCATTTTTTGTTATTTTTATTTTTCTCTTATACTTCCCAATGTGATTTAGTATGATTTATTGACTTAAATGATTTTTTTATACCATGTGTTATTTTTCAGATTGTTTACCTTATTACATTATTTTCATACTTCCTAATGCGATTTAGTGTGATTTTACTTATTTTAATTTGGTGCCAAATCTTTATCTTGGTTTTTTAAAAAACAAATTACCATTTTGTTTATCCCTTTTGGTTATTTATACTTAGTCATTTTATTTTTATTACACATTTACAAATGTGAAATAATGTGTAGTATATTTATTTTTTATTTATTATATTTTATCAAGTCCTTTTTCCTGTTTCTTTTTAACCATGCATGTGTTATAAATAATGATTGAAAAGAAACCACACGTCATATATTTCCCATAGAATATATAACAAACAAGATAAATACATGTGTTATAAATAAATATATCCATTCATCAACAAACATAACTATAATGATAAACACATACAATAAAATATTCAACTACCAAAATGAAACATCTATATATATCATGAGTTTTAATATAGTAATCCAACCATCTAAAATGCTCTATCTCTATGGATGGGTCCCATCCTACCTCTCTCGTGGCCTAGCCATGCTAATTATATATGCCTCAGTTTGACCCCTCTGAATAGAATGATATAATAAAGTTATCTGAGATCTCAATCCTGACACCTAACCCTATAGATGAGCTACCTAAGCTTGAAACTGTGACAACTAGGCCAAGGTCACCAAATGTGTCAATCTTTCCTACTCCTATACCTATGTCATATGGGTCAGGGTCGTTACATGTGTCACTCTCTCTTGGGCATGTGCCTATGTAATTTGTGTCACCATAGCTAGATGTGTAGCTCTCTCTTTAGCTAGAGCCTACCATGCTTGTGTCTCTCATACACCCATCTCTATTTGTGGTTTTATCCCCTATATATTCACTCATAACTACCTCACAACCTCTCTAACTAATCTAAACTATCTCACCTATCCTGGGGTAGATGGCACCCTAGGATCCTCTAGTGTAGTGGGGTCATACCTTGTTAGAACCTTGTTTAGGACATCATGGATTGATCCCCTCACTAGGGACCCCCATCTGATCTCATCAACATCTACCAAACCTATAAAAATAAAACTAGATGGATATTATATCACTAATATATATTAAAATCTATCTATCTATAGTCTATATAAAATAACTTAAGCAAAATTTAATCACATTTTATTACCTATATGTGTGTCAATCCTTAATTTCTCACCATATTCATGACCATCAAGCAAATTCTCCCCATCTATGTGGCCTCTAATAACCTCATCTATTGGTCACCTCATAGAATTAATTCCTATAGTCATCACTCATGCCCATGTCAACCTATGCATGGATGATCTCTCTATCATCCAACTCTACTCTGGCCCACCTATTGGGTCATCTAAGATAGAGATACTCTCTACTCTCTCCTACTCTTGTTTCCTCTATCGACACCACATCTATGGTGGTCATTATTCCTCCTACTATGGAGCTAGTGGTTGTACCTCTGGTGCTCCTACTTATGCACCCATCTCTTATCACTCCACTACCTATCATGCTCAAGTAAACCATGGTCTTACTTGACATGGTTTGAGCATTATTCATGCCATTAGTGGACCTAATCATCCACTCCATGACTCTCTCACATTATAGACCCAAAACATGGGCATCATTATCAATGTTTCTAGGTGAGGCAATCCTATCTACCCTAATAATCATACCACTAGATGTGGTTCCATCCATCCACCAGGTGTAGTGCTTGGTCACCTCTATCCATGCCAATGTTGATGATAATGTCTCTTAGTTATGTTTTATCATATAGATGTTCCCATATATCTTCCATACTATATCATCTCATCTCACTATCTACAACACTAATATGTGGGGCATGACCTACACTACCTGGTATTGTCTCCATCTCTAAACTTGAGGTAACCTATCATCAACTAGATGGGATAATCCAACTATTTGATACATGTGAAACCTCTTATAAACCCATACCATCAATAATATTATCAGTCTCATTGAATCCTATCCTTTGAACAACACTTCATACATATCATGTATGAATTTTACCAAGATGATAGATCCTAGGTTATATATCACCCTCTCCTCTAATATCATTTGACTCAAGGATATCACAAAGAGTGGTACCTTTCCATTTGACTTGTATTGCACTCTTCCAAGGTGATACCCACCTCTATAGTATCCCCCTCCACCTCCCATATGAAGGTGTTAGTCAATTATTCCCAGTATCCCAGGAACATGCCTAATAGATCTAAGCTAAGGGGTATCCTACACATCTCTTCTATGTTGTCTAGACCTAAATAAATCAATCTATATTTATTCTCTATCAATAGGTGGTTCAATAAGTCTGGGAGCCATAATTCATCCACTAAACACTATAATATTAGATGCCCCTATAACCAAGAAACAAAAAAAAGGTGTATTAGATCTTCTATGTCATGTATAATCAAAATACATTCTTTTTCAATTTTAAATAAAACATAAACCTAAATAACTCTAATTTATTTATTTTTAGTCAATTGGACCTATTTATATCCTAATCAACCTTTTTGACCCTCACTCTATCATTTTGGGCCCTTGTAGCACTCTTTTGCTCACTTGAATGCATTTTTGTACTATTTTGGTCCTTTGGTCAAAAACTAGTTTGACCAAAATTTCCCTATTTTGACCTAGTTAACTTAAAAATATAAGTCAACCCTCTTATTCCCCCCCCCCTTTGTACTATATTATCATACTCAATTTTTCTACTCAGTCAACAATAATGTACTAGGTTAGTAGTTTGAAAAACTAACTACATCGTCACAGAACAACTAGGTTGACAGTATGAATTTTGTTAGTTTTTATCCTACCAAGTTGCCTTGGTTGGCTTAGTTATTTTCCCTTCCAACCCCTTACATTTTACAAAATAAGTAACTTCTGGAAGTTATTTTCCTAAACCCTTCAAACCCATTTCCCTAATTAGTTTTTCCTACCGTTAGCATCTAATTTGAGTTCATTACAATATCTAAAACTATTGAAAATAAAAAATTACTAAAACTATAATTAAATCACTAAAATATTCAAAAACTAGTTGAGATTCTCAGTTACCTACCTGTAGTGCACCCATTATCACCTTTGGAGGTCCCTCTCACCTAGCCTATCATTTACTCTCCATCCTAGCTCATTTGGTCTCTAAGAGATCTTTTTCCCTCATTCACACGTCAAAATACCAAATGAATTTCATTTCAACCTATTTAAAATTAATTTTTACAAATCTTAAATCTTGTAAATCTTTTTCGTCAAATTCCTTATTTTACCTCTATCTTTATTTTTACTCATCCATTTCATGAACCATAAAATGTTCTAGAATCATGATGACGTAGAGAGTATTTTCCATTACTATATGTCTATCTCACAAAAAATTTAGTTTTTGGCTATTTTTTGCAATAATTCTTATAGGTTTGACTAATGTTCTTCACATTGGATTTCTTCACTTCGCTTAGAGTATACTTTTTTATCTATAACACTAAGGTAAGTAAAGTTATGTATTTTTCAATTTTATCCTTTCATTTATCTTATTTTTCTTCTTATTGTACTTTATTTAGCATCATCATTATGTGTTATCATGTTCTATTTCCCAAAGCACCATCCCATGTTGCGCTCACATGACACGTAATGAACTTCAAGTGGGGAATATGTATACAAATGATATTTTCAAAACTTTTATCAATTACTGACACTTTATATCTTATAAGAACCCATTGAGTCTTAATCTCTCTAATTACATGCCTTAAGGGGTGCATTGAGAAAGGTGTAGATAGACCATTGGTACTTCATAGGATTTTTTGTCCCTTTTGCCACTTGTTATATACAAACTTGTCTCCTAAAACCATTAAACCTAAGAATGTTTTTATTGGTTGTACCATTTATAGGAATTTGATATATTTTATCCTCTTTTTCCTCACCCAAATCCCTTTTTGTTAGTCATTTGTGATAGGTCAACTAGATCAACCCTATACAATTTTAGATATTTTCACTTAGGAATTAGGTTTTCCTTTGGCTGACCTAGCTTGGGACCTAGTGAAATATTCTCTAAAATTATGCTAGGTTGATTGAGTTGACCCTATCATCCAGGATTTTTGGAAGGGTCAATGGTCAAATCCACCTATGTATACAAGTTCATTTGCATCATTTATGAAAAATAAGTGAAATAAGAAGTAAGAATGAAAAAACATTTGCTTATTGACCATTTTTCTTGAGAAGTGAAGATTAGGGTTCTATACATTCTTTGGATATATGAATCTTGTCTTCTAGAGACATCTTTTGGATGCATTGATGGGTTTCATATCTTAGATATGATTTGTCTTTATCATCCTTACATACTAGAATAACCTCTTTCAAAGCACCTTGTCCAAGGGAGAGATTGAGGCTTGATAGGTTCATCTTCAAAGTTAAGTATTCCTAATTTTTGTTCTCCTTTGTAAGAGTAGATAGAAGTGCATTTGCATTTCTCTTCCATGCATTAGGATTTTGTATACATTGGCATGAGTATATATCTTCTATGCATGTTTAGTTTTATTATTTCTTATGGTTATATACTTTATTTGGATATATGAATCTTGTCTTGTGGAGAAGTCTTTTGGATGCA
Organism: Torreya grandis; assembly: GCA_037957365.1. Lineage (NCBI taxonomy): Eukaryota > Viridiplantae > Streptophyta > Pinopsida > Cupressales > Taxaceae > Torreya > Torreya grandis. Next base: position 200,595 of record JARHVA010006064.1, read on the forward strand.
TTGATGGGTTGTGTAGCCTAGATCTGATTTGTCTTTATCATCCTTACATACCATAATAACCTCTTACAAAGCATCTTGTCCAAGGGAGAGATTGAGGCTAAATAGGTTTATATTCAAAGGTAATTATTACTAATTTTATTTATTATTTTTTGGAGTAGATAGATGTGAATTTTTGTTTCTCTTCCATGCATTAGGATTTTGTATACATTGACATGAGTATATGTCTTCTATGCATGTTTAGTTTTATTATCTCTTAGGGTTTTATACTTTCTTTGTATATATGAATCTTGTCTTGTGGAGAATTCCTTTGGATTCGTTGATGGGTTATGTAGCCTAGAACTGATTTGTCTTTATCATCCTTACATACCACAAAAACCTCTTTCAAAGCACCTTGTGCAAGGGAGAGATTGAGGCTTGATAGGTTCATCTTCAAAGGTAAGTATTCCTAATTTTATTTCTCCTTTTTAAGAGTATATAGATGTGAATTTGTGTTTCTCTTTCATGCATTAGGATTTTGTATAAATTGACATGAGTATATGTCTTCTATGTATGTTTAGTTTTATTATTTCTAACCCCCACTTTATGCCACAAGCTTTGCTGAGCACTAGATAAGATTTCCTTTACTTGTTATTAGTATAGGTGAAATATCAAAACTCATTACCCACTTAGGGTTATTATGTGATTATGTTAGACTAGAGGATTTGGAAACCTCCCTAGCATAGTGTATTGTGGTAAGAGATCCCCTAATGGGGTCTACTCGATCCCCATATTATTCATGTTATTTCTTAACAAATGTATCCCCAATTGAAAGTGTATGGTATGATCTATCTTATCTGAGTTAGGGTTGATTTATAGAAATTATGCATTTATGATTACATATACATTCTTATCAAAAAGTTTAGGTGAGGATGAAGAGAACTAAATGTTATATTCTTGAGTGTGAGATGACAAATTAGTATTTCCTAAAGATGGTATAGAGGGGTCCTTCTTAGGTGTATGAACCTCTTCCTTTTATAAATTTTCAACTTTTTCTACCAATTGAGTGAATAATTTTTTTTTCATAGTTAGTTTAATGATAATTGTAGATGGTCTCCAAGATTTGTATCATATTCCTTAGTTGATGTAAACATGATCTCTATTTCTGTAATAGAATTTGACTACCTAGGCAAGAATCTACCTAGATGATCATGTTCTCTCTACATACAAATCAACCACTTTATTTTTTATTTTTTTATTTTGCCTATGCTACCTTGAAAAAAGTTAATATAAATTGTGTGATTTTTATATTTTTACTACTATAACCTTATATAACATAAAACCTTTATCTAGAAATTAATAAATATTAAGATATAAATAATGTATGTTTAATTAAAGAGTAAAAAAAATAGTAAAACAAATTATCATTCTTTGGATATTTCAAGTGTGTGACATCTTCCCCAAAAATTGCACCAAAATGATGAGCATAATTTTATTTCCAATTAAAAATGACAACCTTGTACAACTTATTTTATGCTCATAGGACGAAATGACCACTCAATGAATAAATCAACTACTTTATTAATTGTCAACATAGGGGAATTTTAGCTTGATAAGGTGGCATCACTATATGTACACACTTCACTCGGTGGCTACATCAATTGCATATAGGAATGTGTGCATAAAGGTAATTATAGAAATTTAAAGTACTTTAAATGAAATAATGCTTTCATGAATTAAATAAATAGAATTAAATGTAATGACATGTTATGGAAGCTTCCTTAAGAAACTAGTATGCATTCACAATACTTAAATCTTCTATAATTCTCAAATAACATATACAAAATTAAAGAATGGAAATAAATATTTGGAAATTGAATATACTTAACTAATATAACGAGTTGTTATCCTACCTACAATTATTCCTAAG
>JARHVA010006064.1:207500-302500 GCA_037957365.1 Torreya grandis
ATAGACTAAGGTCTTACATCTTGATTAGGAAGTTTTTAGGAAATCACTTGCCTTATATTCTCATGTTCCTTTACATATACCTTTGTCTCATCACATAGAGGTAACTCCATTGCGATCTTATTAGTGGCACCTAGGTTTACATTATATGATGGTTAGGGAGACACATAACACCATCTTTTATCTTTTCATGCATAATTTTTATAATATTTGTCTAATGATTATATCCTCACTAATTTATTCTCATGAAGTTGAACGGATTATGCCTTCAAATGGTTATATGATCTACCAAATCAATCTATCACCACTTTTAATCTCTTGGCATATATGTTTTTAACACACTTCTTAATAAACCTCAGTGATAAGATATGATATGCTCAAGTAACATAAATGAAATAAAACTCAAATCAACCTATTATAGATTATGACTTATGATATAATACTATATTGGAAAAATTTAAAATCCTCATGGTAGATAGAGATCTCTAGGACACATTCAAACATAGCTTACTATTTGCATTACATGATGCTATCTTTTTCAAAAAGTTTCCAACCTTCATAGACTTATGCCAAATAATGAAAGAAAGAGAAGTAAAGATTATCTCTATGGGAAAAATGAAATATAAAAGTGGACAATAGTTAGATACTAAGGGCTCTATTAATCCTCCATATAAGGTAAGTGACACTAAAAACATGAGTGATTTAAAGGCCATAGCTAATGTAGCTTTAGATCCTTCTCTTTAACTAGTTTTTCATCTCTTCCATAGAGATTTTTCACCAACCTACCAGAATAACCATCGTGTGTTTTATAGTATCTCCTAGAATGAAATATCATATATATCCCTCCTATCAAAGACGTTGATACAACATGACCTCTTCTAAATAACTATGATTTCAATGTATTATGTGACTATTATAGGGGATCATGCCATAATAAAAATAGATTGATCATCTTGAAATATAAGATTAAATATTTTATATAATCCAACATAATATATGTAGGAACACCAATAGAGGCACCCAATTTCCAAAAAATTGAACCTAAAGCACTGAGACTATTCTCAAATCCATTTTTAAAGCATACAACAAATGACACATGGGGCACTTCAGGTGTTTATTACATGTATTGGCATATCCACCACCATCACCATATCACACTAATATAAAGGATGCACACCTATTTAAAAAATATCATTGGTCTCTACCATATTATAAGTATAACTAAACCACTCATCACTTTCTCATAGAAAGATATTGTTGATGATGGTTTATAGTTATATGCACTCTTTGTATGAACCTACATAAATCATCATCCTATTTAGAATATTATGGTTAATAATGGGTCAAGTGTTAACATGTTAACTATCATACTTGTACAAAATTTAGGGTATATATTGTAGGATATATATCCTATAAACAATTATTTGTGTCTTTAGTCACCATGTTCAGAGCTCCATCAGTGAGATTGTACTTCCACTATAGGTTGGACTAGCACATGTGGCTACTAGATTCTTAGTAATATGTAGTATAGTCATATTTGAAATGTCATTAGGTAGGCAAAAATATAGAAATTATGAGCCATTCCATCCACCATGCATAGATGACTCAAATATATATGTGAAAATTAAGTGATCATAATTGAGGGTATTTCATATGAGTATCCTCTACCTATCCCATAGATATTTACACTATAGTTACCAATTAAATTTTAGTTAAAAGTTATATATTAGTTAGAAGTTACATCTCTGACCATAGTTCCTATCAATATACCATAGAATTCAATGGAACCACTAGTGTAGTTAAGGTTTACTCCTATAGTATTACCATGTATGCATACTCTCCCATGGAAACAATTGTTAGAGATACCAATGCATTAAAGATATGTTTAAAATTATATAGGGCCTCCCTCTGCTCATTTTATTTTGAGATTAGTTTTATTGAGTTCTTAGGGTTCTCATCAAATCGAATCTATGCCAGTTACAACATATTCTACTAGATGGGTTCCTAAGATCCCTACAATTCATATGATACCACAATTAGTTTCATAGATTCCTAACACTAGTTTAAAGGTAGTGACATATATAGATCACTTAGTACAAAATGTTCTTGGACCATAGTTACGTTTTCATACATCACACATGATCACAATTCCTTTATTTGACATAAGACACATTGAAAGTGTGTCTCTCATGATACTCATTGGTTAGTATTGTTCCACCCTTATTTTACATTATTTATTTCTCTCTTGCTCCTTGTACATAGTTTCATTTTCATGTTACTTTTACATAGCTTATATCCATAAAATAAAAAAATAGTACAATATTTTAAAAACACAAAAACATTCAAATATTTACTCAAAAAATACATAGAATTTAGATTATATGGATTACCATGTTTATATCTCTTATATTTTCTAGATACTACATATGCTAGATATCTTAGTTAGTCATTTTTATCATAAATACATGCTTCACTTTTTCTTGTTGAGTTCTTGAAGATTACCTACAAGAGTCAAGTCTACTAAACTAATCCAAATTTGTAATTATCTATCCACTTGGGGTATATACATAGATACACAAGTTCTTTATTTCACACATTGACCATTTAGGGACACTCTATTTATAGTTTTGATTATTAGGCTAAATGTTTCCACACTCTACATCACATATTTACCATTTTTATATATTGATAATGATCATTCTACACTTAGATTTTTTTCCAGCCACTTCTACTTTAGACTCATCATATGTATCTCTTAGCTCTTACATAAATTTATATTACATGTTCATGCATACTTTAATTTTTATATTTATTAGTATATACTTGATTGTGTCTTTATGCTTATTTTAATTGAGTGTGTTTGAATATTTAATTTCTCTATGGATTTATGCCACTTATTTTTATAGTATATATGCTTTACACACATACCCATGTCATTGTGTGTGTCTTCTTAATTGTGTATGTGGACATTTGAACATGTCGTTATATGTGGCTATAAGCTAACTTACTTATTTTTTCATATGTGGACATTTAAAAATGTCCTCATATGTCATTATTCTCTTTTTAGTGACATGTGCCCATGTCCCTTGTATTGTGTCTCCTTGGCCTATTTTGTGTGTTGCATGTGCATTATATGTATGATTTATTTTATGAATCATGGCCATGACACTCATATATTTATTGTTACACACTCTAGTTATATATGCCATGAGGTCCTACTACATATCCCCTTCCTATTTGGGTGTCATGATGGAAATCATGCCCCATACTCTAGGTATCTACTCAATTATTAATCAATTTTTTTCTTGCATACATTATTATATTTATCTAGATAGCATTATTAATTCTAGACATCACACATTACATACTTAGACTCAAATTATCTTACATTCTGATATTATGTATGAAGCTTATATTTGATTAGTATAAAGATATTACATATGCTTTGGATAACACACATATTGTAGAGATTTTTATTTTGAGTATAGTTATTTCACCAATTTAAAAACTCCTCTCAAAAGAGGGGGCATTCATAAGGGTTTTAAAAAGAGATAAGACTGTCAAAATGCACTCATAGTATATTTTTAGCATACAACCTTATATTATACAAATCAGACTCAAGTAAACATAGTGGAATATAGTGACACATAAATCAAAATAGTTGCACATAAATTATAATAATAAGACATTAGCACCTAAATTGGGATACTCACACCACATGACACTACTATCCAAGATGTGACATTATTGTCTAGTAACCTCAACTTCAAAAAAATTTAGATTTGATAGAAAAATATAGTAAGTACTGTCCTAATTTACATATATTCAATTATAGATTTACCAATTTAGCTCATATTTATACTAGTTTATCTTAGATTCATACTAGTTTACTTAGATTGGGGGCATCATGCATGGCATGACCATTCCCATTTTTTTAAAACACTTAGATATAAATTATTATAACTCAATCTAGAATCCATATGCTTAAATGCCATATTTGAGGGCATGTGTGCAATACATTATTTCCCTATGCACACTTACATAGTAGTTGATCAGATGCAATGATAAAATCTATGTCATTCTTTATGTTATACACATTAGACATCATATTTTAAGTTAAACATCATTTTAATTCCTTATTCCATTTGTAGTGATTACAATTCATGAGTAGCCTAAAGCTGCTTAATATACCTGAGTGATCATAGAGATGATATCTCCAATTAGATAGCTCTAATTAGACATTTCTAGTTAGATATTTTTTTGTTAAATCATGCAATTTCAATTGTAAATACATCTACTACACATGTGTATGAGAATATGGAGTCATAGTCTAATTGATTTATTGAGACAGATACATGAGAGGGTTAGACACACCATCAATCCAATACAAGATATTCATAGGTCATGATCCACCAAGTAGAGGTGGGCAATGATGGAGTATAAACTAGATTGAGTTCTTGATCCACCCACATATGAGGATTGAGAAAGACATTATCTTAGTCCAATGTATTCATTGATTAATAACTATATACATTCACACACACATGTTATCACTAAGTTTATGAATTGGTTCACGTATCCAATCAAGTGTATTCATTCATTTCCTCTCTCTTTACATAAATTTATCTCTTTACTTAGTTTCACTTCTTTACCCATTTTTTTGTTTGTTTTTGATATCTCTTAAGTAGGGATTGATAGATGCACATTTCACTTATAGGGCACGCAATGGAGACTGATTCACATACTTAGATAAATACTAACAAGCTTTACCTCTCAGGTATGTTTAGGTACACTTCTTTTTCCTTTATCCTCTTCATTTTGCTTTCTTGCATTTCTAGGATAAAGAGGGGGATGTAATCACATAAAAATGACACTTAAGTTCTAAGAGTTCTATTGGAGACCACCTATTCTTAGCTTAGCCCTAGGACTATCCTAGGGCCTATTTTCATAGTTATCTAGCCTTTATGTGGGCCACTGGCATCCATTGCATCCCTAAAATAGTCTCATACCCTCATTCTTCCATTATATCCCTTGGTGCCTCAGGTTTTGCCACCTCAACACTATCACCATAATAGGGACATCAATGCCACATGGTGTTAATGTCCCAATTTTGGCATTATTTTCTTTTCACTCTTTTTTCCATAAATAAATATATTTTCAAATATTAGACCTCTTAAGGTCGGCCTAAACCTCTTTTATCACCCACATAAGCACCAAAATAGTATATATACATGAATTTTATCCCTTTGAACACTAGATAGAAATCATATGCATATTACACATATAAACTTAGAACAAATTATGCACAATTAAGGTTCTCAATCCATATTAAATCCTACTTCTACATAGTATGATCTACAATATTCCTAAACTCAAATTACTTAGATTTCTAGTCTCAAACACAATCAAAGCACTCAAGTTTACAATAATACTAACTTTACTTTTACTTTCACCATCACTTAGTTTAGGATATAACTACAACATTCTTGATCCCTCTTCAGAGTATTTCTATGTATGAAACTCTCATCATATCAAGGTATTGAGGATGTTCAACCTGCACTACTAACAAACATAATTTACTACTTGTATCTATTGGATGCCCTAAAAACATGGAATATTAGGGTTTGTTCATAAAATTAGTTAAAATAGGTCATCTACATGGTTTGATAACTCATGCACATAGGAATAGGCTTAATATACCTAGACATAGGTGCACTTAGAATCTCACAATAGTCTTTTACAGAGGATACTACCACCAAAATAGGGACACTAACATGACATGATGCTATTGTCTAATTAGGGATCTATTACCCAAAAGGTATTTTGACACTTGGATCTTTTTTTATGACATTTAGACCAACATCTGCCTCAATGTTTTGTATCCAAATCATCCATCTTAGTCATTTTTAGCTATGTTATTATTTACATTATTTATTATTATTTATAAAAATGTCAAATTCAATCATTTTTATTAAAAAAGAAATGGTTGTATTTATTGAATATTTCTATCCTAATTCATAATACTTGGCCCTTTAAGAACATAGAATTTATATACATATAAGTCCTAAAAATTTAAAACAATGATCATGAGTAAACATTCTCTTTGGATAAGTGAATAGAGAGATATTAGGAATATTTTTTATTTTTAATAGCATTTGTCTCCTAATATATAAAATCTTACAAATCCATATATTTTAATTTATAAACAATAATAAATCAATCTATTAAGAAATGATTATAGTTATAACTCTATAAAATCTTTTGCAAAGATGTTATTGATCACACTTTATGAACCATCATCAGAATGACAATATAATGAATAGTTATTATAGACTTAGGTCTATTTAAAATATTTCTAAATTATAAAGTAAGAATAAATTTATATAAAAAATAAAAAAATAAAAAGAAGGCTTCAATTCATGATTGGATATCATAATAAAATAAAAATAAATAAAATAGATACAAGTATCTTTATAAGTTTTATTTTAAAATTTTTAAATCAAAACCACAAATTGAAATTAACAATTGAAAAATGTTTAAATGTCAACAAATAAGATGAAAAATAATAAATAAATAAAATAATGAAATAAATTTGTATTAAAATAAAAAAAGAATACAACAATAAAAATAAAATATGGAAATCAAACAAAATTGTGGGAGTTTGAAAATTTAATAAAATCATAATAAACAATCATTACAAAAGTGTTATTTGATATGAAATAATAACAAGGTTGCCATGTGCCAAGTCCCTATTGGGTAGACATACCACATATGTGATGCTTTTAGGGTTTGATGTGATTTTTTAATGTTAGAATGAGAAAAAAAGATAATAAAATGTAGCTCATATGTGGTTTATTGTAGTAGATCAAAAATAATGTTAGTCAAACATAACTCATATATAGTTTACTATAATATTAGATCACATAAAATAAAATTATTTTCTAGTTAAATATTTTGTGGTCTAATCTATTTAATCACATAAAGAATATTGTAATAGATATGCAATAAATGATTATGGAGGCCTTATTTATTCTGGTGTACCAACCCAATGGCTATGAGTGGAAGTGTTTTGAGCTATTGACAAATTATGTGGTAGCAAACATGGATTCCAAGTAGTATATTTTGTTTCCATCTTTACAGTAATTGTATAGCCTAAATGGCATTTTCCCTTTCTCTACTCCAGATTTTACCTATTAAATGCCAATTTCAATCCAAATGCCAAACAAAATTTATATCAAAGTGATCATCTGGAAGGATTAACCTAAAATTTGAAATCAATGGGATAATTATTATTATCAATTTACATTCATAATAGAACCTAGTGTCTACTAGCCATATCCATGAGGATATATCAAAGAGAATCCATTAAATATAGTGTCTAATTTAATGTACAAATATGTCCCTTATTCCATGGGCTTTCTAGATATCATAATGACTAACATAAGAAAAACCTAAAATCATGCAATAGATATGCAATCTATTGCATTAAAGTTAACCTTGAACCCGATCCCTGTTAGAAGAAACTTTAGATAAAAATATATTTTTAATTAAATTCTATCTAAATAAGATTAAGATCAGTATAAATCCATTAAAGAGTGCATTTTTCATTAACAAAATCCATTATGTATTTCAATATATAATAATTTATTTAGCATTCAAGATATCCTTTTGTATTTGTCCACAAAATTGTTATATTTATATGTAAGATGGTTCCTCTTGCAAACTCCTAAATTTGAAACGCATTTCAAATAAATCTTAAAAGTCTTCACAAAAATCACCCTAGCAGGGAATATGACATATAACACATATCATTAAACTATGAAGAATAAAATTGCACAAGGTGAACAAACTAATTGGCTAATCAAATAGCAAAATAGTTTGGGATAGGATACCAGTGCTTGCATTTTGTTACTCTTAGTGTTTTGACCATTTTTGTTTTGAAAAGATTAGTAATATTCCATGTCAAAAAATATCCATATAATATCATGTGTCCTTGGAGAAAATGGTGCATTATCCTTATTATGAAATAGAAATTTGATGTGAGATAGTCTTAGTGAGGATGCAATAACTGAGAAAGCTTGTGCAACATCATTTGTGGCATTTCTTTATTTTTCATTCATTTTTCTAGCATTCTCCATTGGTTTCTGAAGTAATGGCCCATTTTTTATGAGATATTCATATTTTCACTCCTATTTTATCATACTATCTTGGATTAAAATTATTTAATCCACATTTAGAAGATAATGTAGTTGATTTATGACCAAAACTCATGTTTCCCCCTTTAACTCATCATTGAGGCATGTATCAAAAAACCAACGACCAACATGGGTATCAAGTGCACTTAGAGGATCATCAAATAGATAAAATTTTACACTAAAATACATATCTCTAATAATAAAAAACTCATTTATTTTATAAACCTCCATCGTATAGTGAGAAAGCATAATTTTTTGTTGCAAATCCATTGAAAATTTTGTACACTAGTCAAGATTCTAATGGATGGTTATTGAGGATAGGGCTTCCTCATAAATAAATTCAATAGGAATAGTCTCTCTTCCACATGAAGTTACCAGTAATCCTTTTATGCCAATGATATAACTAATTTTTCTTTTGGGATGGAGTAATACTTTTGCAACAAACATTGTCATATTATCATCAACTGAATGGAATTAATTTGGTACCAATTATAATATTGTGTTCTTAAATTGATTCATGGTTTTTGGAGTCTTATCCTGACTAGAAATTGACCTCTGGTTTGAATCCTTGGTTGAAAACTATCCACATCTTAGGTTTTCTTCTAGATGCAAATTATTAGGCATTGATTCTCCTCCTAAAATCCTATTTGCTATTGTTTTAGCATAAACTATTGTTGAATATATAAAATTTACTTCCCCTTTGTATTTGGACCTTTGCCCCAAAATTTTAAATTATGTTTCATATAGCTCTAGTATTCTATTAACCTCACCCTTTTACTTCATGAAATCCAATCAACGATACCAATATCTTCATGTGGAACTAAACCATATCACCACTTGGTATTTTATTACTCTTAAAGTTGATGTTGTACTATAATGTTTACAAGTGTCCCTCTTGAGGTCGATGCCCTTAAAAAAATCCATTTTACGCTACCCATTGATCTAGGAAATTTTCATGCATTTTTTAATTTGAAAACTTGCATTCTAACTTGTTTATTTTTCCATCTTCTCTTCCACGTGGGCTTATAAAGTATTCATGCATATTTTAAGTTAGAAAATTTTCTAAATTTATACTCCAAATTATTTATCCATCATGCTTTTCTTCCCCACGCATTGAATAGCCTCCTTTCTAGGGGCTTCAGAAGTCAATCAATAATTTGTAACTTATATTTTGAATATCTAGTTTAGGAATGTGCTTTCCCCATCATGGAATTCCACTAAAATTTATTATATGGGTTTAGGAGGTGGGTATGAAATTTTCATGTTAACAAGTTTCTCCCTAACTTATTTTTTCTGCCAATATTCCCACAGACTTTTCCATGTTGATTTGCACATTACCGTGGCCCTATAGAAATGGGATATGGGGATACATTTTACAATTTAGAATTTGAAAAAATGAATTTTAGATGGTGTATTTCAACCATCTCTCCCATGTTGGTGACAATTTCAACCTTTTTATTAAAATATTATTTTATTCTTGTTACCTTCTACGTGGGTAAACTGTGCATTTTGGAATGGGTAGGAATAGTTATGTGGTCTTCTTGAGGAACCCCATACATTGACCTCTATTTAGGATGCCATTTATGGTATGGATCACTCTCTCCAATTGGATAACATTTTAAAACATCTCTTTTTGTTTGAGCTATTGGTTAGGGAATCTGAGACACAATTTATAATGTGTATTTTGTAAAAGTACATTTTGTAACATGATTTTGCACCCAATAGTTTCATGAAGTTTCATTTCTCTCTTAAAATTTTCAATTTACCCTTAAATCCAAAACGACTTTACCTTGCATCCCCCTCTATCTCCTCTTGTGTATTTTGGAATTCTTATGTGTCCTTTTTTGATTTTTCATGTCAACTTTGTTTATAGCATGGGATTTTATCTCTATTGAATTTCTTGCTTTGGTTCCACATGGGAAGTATAACCTCCATGTGGGATTATAATTCCCATGCATTGTTTATTTAGATAAGGGCCCAAATTATTGGTTAAAATTTAAGTACCAACACTAGCTCCCACTTGGAATAAACACCCCCTGCAAGTATGCAAAGAACCTTAGAAAACAAGACTAGGTGTCAATCCCTTGGGTCATGGAATTAAAAATTAATAAATTCTTATCAAACATCCATGAAAATTCAATAAGAAAAGAGTAGACCAAAATAAATAGATTAGGAGGATATGGAAAATAACATGCCATAAAAAACATGAAAATAAACTATACAAACAAGGCCCAACCTAGAGGGAAAAATAATGAAACCATAAAACTATACACTATACATTACTTTATAGTCATGGACTCAGTCAAGGAAATGGTTTAGATGTTTTTCATTAACTAGAAGCTCTAGTATCTCATCATCCCTTAATTTTTTAAACTTTTCTAGTAGACTGGTGGACAAAATGAAGTTAATCTATCTTTGAGTTTGCTTGAAGGTTCTACTGCTAGGTTTTATGTGGATGACATGTTGAAATAAACCATTTCTATATGATTTCAAATATGTAGAAGACTAAGCCAAGTAATATTGGTAATTATTTAGTAGTGACATGTAAGCCTATTTCCTAGCTATATTCAAGTGAGTACCAAGTATTAGTGCCTCATATTTTACAATGTCATTAATGCAATCAAAAGACAACTTGAAATAAATCAAAAAAAATTTATCATTAGGGGCATTAAAAATAACCCCAACTCCATTTATAAGATTGGAACAAGTCCTATTAAATTAAATTATCCAAACAACACTTTTTTTTGCAAACCCAACATTAAGAATATATTGTTGTTTAACAACATCCACATTCCTAATGAAGTTGCCCAGCTCTACATCCATGTACATCACCTCATTTAGGGCACATTTCAGATCTTCAAGCACATGAAACATGTTTGGATCCCTATAAATTCTAACCATCATACCTTCCAATGTAATGGTGGCATAATAAATGTCCATTTCCACATTCCACCAATTTTTGTAGCCCATTTTCATGACAACAACATCCCCCACTCATGTGGGTAGTCCACAACTACCACATTCATATTCAAATATTTACTTGGATGCATTGCTAATTACACTACCAACCCTTTGACTTGTCTAAAAATTGGTGCCTCTCATGAATCCTTGTCAGAACACTTGCCAAAGGTAGATTTTATTTTCACTCCAAGATCATTTAGGACACCTAGGGGAATCATGTTACAAGAAGCTCCAAAATTAAACATGAATTTATGAAAAATTAGGCCATTAATTAGTATGGTTGTGTAAAATAGATCCATACTCAACTAACTTTATACTAATGAAATCCCCAAATAAACTTCTGAAACTAGTTCAATAACCTCATTTGACTCTTCATCATCTTCTAGGAGTGTTTGGGGTGAATTCATTTCATTTGTAGCTATACTCTCACCAAATTCAAAAGATTCAAATTCCCTCTTATTGTGTTTAGGTATTCACAATAAATCAACAAGTGGCATGATTATTTTTAGTTGACTCAACACTTGATAGATATCACACATGCTATACTAAGGAAGGGGAGTATTAAGAGGAAGGGTGGCAACACCTTCGACTAGAATACGATCACTTAAAGTCAGAAGCGGAATAGGTTGGGATGAATTTTTATTTTTAGTAATAGTCTTCAAGGGTATATTTTCTCTAAAATCACTCACACCCTTGGGGATACTTGATAGCAAGGGTACTTTATCCTTGGCTGGAATACCTCTTTTTTTAACAATTTGAAAAACATGTACTAATTTTGAATAATTATGGACTACTGTAGTTTTCTTGATTTCCTTACTTGCATCCCTTTCCCTTAGATTTGTAGGGGTAGTTTCTTGAGGAAAAACACCTTATTTTCTACTTTTAAGACTATATTCTTTCTCTTGGGAAATTGTTGCATTAATTAGTGTGTGCCTATCCTCAACTAAAGGAATCCCTCCATCATATTTATTAATCATCATGGAGTGTCAGAATTCAAAATCATGATTGGGTAATTCATATGCTTGTGTCATATTAACATCACAAACAACTTTGGAAGTTGGGACACATACCTTTTGTACTACATTCCAAAACTAATCAATATTAGTAGCACTTAACAATTCTATGGAGGCAAACATTTTAATTTGAGAGCCTTGATAATCCAACATCAAAATCTCATCATCATTAGACACAAACTTAGGTTCTTCTATATCTTCATCAACATTTTCAATAGTATCACAAGGAGGATGTGGAAGGAAAATTTTATCACACTAATAAATATCAAGGTCACAACCTACAACATTTACTTTTGTGTTTAACAGATCAAGCAAAGCTTTTCTATAACCTCTATTATGATTTCCATCATTTTTGGCAGGTTTATTTCCTCTATTATAATCTCTAATATGTAAAGCAGGTCTCCCTTATCCTTAATTTTAATTTATATCACTTTCCTGACTTGTAGACCCAAGAGGTAGCACCCTATTAGACCTATCTATCTTATATGACACCTTTTTGATAGCAGAGGCTAAAGTTTTCATGGTCTCTTCAAGATTGGGATTCTTAGTGGACTACATTTTTAAAGGATTTACTAGCTTTACATAAGCCTACTTGTTCAAAGGTTTACCCACAATCTTTATGTTTCTCTCAATTTAGATGTCCCTATTGAATGTTAATGTTAGGTTTTTAGGATCATTGTCCCTCATGTAGTGTGCAACCTTCTTGTCAAAGGTATCACAATATTTAACCAAGAATGCTATATAGCTAGGCTTAATATTTTTAGGTAACCTCATCATAGACTTACTGAAATATGTATTAAAATATTTTACACAATCATTAGGGTTATTATTAATGTTTTCAAATTTAGTAAGAAGGAACCTAGGATCAATCCTATCACCATACTAAATCTTGAAAACATTCTTCATCTCTTCTCATAAATCAATGCATCTACAGGGAAGGGAATTGAACCACTCACAAGCATATTCTTCTAGAATGTGCAAAAAAAACTTAATGAAAATATCCTCATACTCAACCTCATAATCCTTAATATAATGTGTAAAACCCTCAAATGTTGATCACTAGCCATTGCTTTATTCCCTTAAAACTTAGGAATGTGGTTCCTTACTTCATTTGAAACATCATTAGGATAACCTTCTATTTCATCAAAATTAATTAGTCTAAATCTAGTAATACTGAATGAAATATGCTAATTCTCATATTGATCTCTATGCATCATGATTTGTTCAATGGTAGGTTCAAAATCAAATGGAAAAAGGCTATGAGGGGGTGAGTGAGGTGGACTTGGTGGATAAAACTTAGGAGGAGATTAAAATGGCTGATAAGGTGTCAAGTAGTAAATGAGACTATAATGTTCTTAATGATCAAGATAACTATGGTAATATTGAATAATAGGAAGTTTAATAACTATAAATTTATGTGTACTATAATCTTGGTAGTCCAAACACTCTTTTACTGCTGAAATTTATACTTCAATTACCTCCAAACTTGTCTCTTTCTTCTTTTGTGAACACTCAACAAATTATTTTGAAGAGTCACCTTTGAAGGATGACCTTAGTCCTTCCATCTTTGAAATCAAAAGAACACTCATAATTTAAATAATATATTAAAAATAGGAACTAATCTTCCTTGAAACTAGATGATATGTTGGATTCACCACTAGAAGGAAACTTCTAGAGTATAATAGTTTACAAACATGTTGTGATACATACTAAAATTACACTTTGCTTAAGTTAGTAATGAGATGCAAAAGAAAAGACACTAAAAATTTTAGATTCATTTTCAAAATGGGAAATCAACTTCCAACATGAACAAGTTAACTCTTTTTAAGAAATTTATCCAAAATCAATTTACCAAATCTTTCAAGTTTTTAGCAATGTCCCCAATGGAGTGTTGCATAGTTGATGACCCGAAGTAGCAAAGCATGCTCAAATAACCTCAACATTAAAAAAAATGACATAATATGAATAAAATATGAGTTAAAATACGTAGTTGAGGTTATGGATAAAATATTCTAAGGTAGAGAACTTGATAACATAAACTTATAACAACTCTCTACAAGATTCCTCGGCAATATGGGTTATAAGGATTGTCGCTAACAATGGTGCTAGTTGATTATTACTTCCCTATTGTAAACCTATTTTTATTATCCTTGTGTACTTTTAAAGTATGAAAAATAAAGATGAAAAACCTAAAAATATTTCATTATAGCTAAGAAAGGTTCTAGCATCAGGATGGACTAAATGTAGATAATGACTGGAAGACACCAACAAAGGGTATGGTTAGCTCCTTTATACTTTTGGCTCTACCTAAACCAAGGTGAGAGGAACTAAGGGGAATCTTTATAACATGGAGGGATACTATAATTTAACCTTCATGGAGATTATTGGCACACAAGAATGCAAGTCTGACCAGAACATAACCAATTTTGCACACTCCACCTGGGAAGGGTTGTCACACAAAATGAGCAAATGCTCTAGTCTAGACACAAGCTATTGAATATATATCAAGAAGAAATTTCAACCTTCATTTCACAATAAATTTTAAATAACAGATATCCAAATGGAAGACTGCAATGCTTAGATTTAAAGAATAAAATATAGATGCATTTTAAATATGCAATATTTATGCATCTGTAGGAAAATAACACTCATAATCTATAACACAACTATCTAATAAGAGGGGGTGAATCAATATATTTAATAAATTAGTCCTTTATTTAATTTAATGCATATTAAAACATATATTTAGAGATCACACACACAAATATGCATAACACTCAATGTACATGGAAAATGCAATATGGTAAAAAAACATAGTGAGAATAGCTACTAGAATCTATTGTTCTAATCCATCTTCATAATAAAAAAAACTCACAGTTTATAACATTTAAGGGCACCAAACTTAAGAATAAACTAAGATCACCTAATTTAAGGAAGCACCAACTCCCTACCTAAATGCCAACTTATTTTATCTAATGGCACTCACCAATTAGACCTATATTAAAAATATGGAGCTATAACTCTAGATTACAATATTGATTCATAAATTAATCCAATTAAAATTATCTAGTATAGGTTTGGTTTGTAATTTCTCATGTTTTGCATGTCTATCTCTTCTTTTTTCTTCATTTCTTCCCCTCTATCTATGTGTCTTTATATTTCTCTATTTGACACACTCAATCAATCTCTTCCTCTCTACATCTATCTCTCAATATGGATATGATCAGTAGCAATAACAACCTTTACTATATCCTAGATGACATATATATATATATATATATATATATATATATATATATAAGCATTTTATCTAGGTCTCTTATCTTATCTATGATCCCACTTGATTTGTATCACATGATGCTTTATCTTTGGACTCATTTCAATTGATAGGTTTCCCACTTCTTGAATTCATGCCCCACCACAATGATTATATATCTTATTATTATATTTATCATATATTAGGATCTAGTCTTGATGCACATATCATATTACATATTTTAGATCGATTACATCAATCTATATCATTGTTTGTCTCATATAATTCATCTTTCCTATATGTTTTATCACTTTACCATTGAGATAAACATATCTTTAAATACTTATCACTGATCTTAATTTTTGCACTATGATCTAATGATCCTCATTCAAATTTCCCAACTTTAAAATGCATCTGTTAGATCAAGTTCTAATAGGCTCACATGCTCCATTGGATCCTTGTATGTTTCTGGGATTTAATTTTTAAACTTTAAAATTCATATATTAGATATTTTGATCTGTGCTCTTGCATGCCATTAGATCTTCAATGTATCATGAATTTTATCTCTTTTTGTCATCAAACATTAATCACTTGATTTCATTGAGTCTATTCACTCCATTAGATCTTCATTGCATGATCACAAACTCACCATTGATCCTTAGAAGAAGTTTGATATTTATCTCTAACAAGCTCTCATGAGTGTGGCACTTGACATCCTTGTGTGCCTTCTACACATTTGTTTTTCATGCCCACTATTGTGACACTTGGCATTCTTACATTAATCCTTGACTATTTGACTTTAAACCACTATGTAGATTTATTTTGAAATCTCTATGATTGTGACAATTGTCACTAGTGCATTTACTCATAGGTGTCTTTGAAAAATTGAATTTTTTATGCTTCATTGGATCTTCAACATGTGCTTAAGAGCTAATGTTTATTAATATGAGACAAATATTAAGTCTAATACTTAGTAAATATTAAGGTCTTTGATCACTGCTTGAGTTGATAATTGCTAGGTCAAAGGGGCTAGTTTCACAATGATGACAAGGACTTAAGATATAACTTAAGTAGTCATTTATTGCATATATCTAGTCAATCTAAAAATATAACATGCTTGTGAATGACATGGCATAAACCCTTAGGGTTTAACTAAGAAACATTCTAATGTCTGAGAGCTAAAATAAAATATTTTGAGCTCATTTCTCTTCATCTGAACCTAAAGACCATATATATAAGATGTACTCAAAAAACCCATAACAAATCTTCCACCAATTGCTCTTAAATCCTCTGGAAATTGTCTCCATAAAATATGAAAACTTTGCACTATCCAACTATAAAACATGTTCTTCTCTATAATCTCATGCTTATGACTGATCTTCTTGACATCAATGACATCCATAATGAAAAAAATTTACCTTTTGACATCAAATTAAAATCATATTTCCAATAATCTCCCCATTTTTCATTGATGGTAAAATAAATGCTTTGATATTATAATGGATGATATGTTCCTTCTTTGGCATTTCTTGCATTGGCTTCTGATTAATTTGAGCTAAAACTATTCATACCAAACTTGCTCCCCTTAGGCAATGGAATATTTACCTAAACTCAACTTGGACACATGATCTACTCTTTCAAACTTTTATGGAGAGCATTTGATATTTTTCTCCCCCTTTAACATTAGTGGAAAATGGAATCCATCTTTGTCACTATTTTTCCAAATTTTTCTCCTCTTTATCAGATAAAGGATTTTATCCAAGAATATGCAACCATCAACTCATTATAAATTTTTAAAAATATGCACACCTACATTACTTTTTCTCTTTTCGTCTAGGGATTAACAAGACTTCCATGATAATCCCCTTAGACTCATGCCCTATCACTAGGATATAGTGATGTGATGTAGGAGCCACCACTCCCAATTTTTGTCTCAGATACTCAAATTGTTCCTTGGGAAATAGGTTTGGTAAATATGTCTATAACTTGGTCCTAAGTTAGTACATACTCCACTATGACAACATGATATGCAACTTTTTCTCTTAAGAAGTGATATTTTATTGATATGTGTGTATTTATAAAATGCATCACTAGATTCTTTGATATGTAAATAACACTTGAATTGTCACAAAGAATAGAGATAGGTGACTTGTATTATACCTTGATGTCTTTGAGTTTTTTTCATCCACAAGAATTTATTACAACATGCCACTAATACAACATTTTTTGATTCTGTTGTAGAAAGAGTAACTGACTCTTGCTTTTTGATCAGCCATGAAACAAGTCTATTTCTAAGGAAAAATGCACTACCACTAGTGTTTTTTATATCATCCACATTTCTTACCCAATCAACATCTATATATGTTGTCAAAACAAAATATTCATTTTTAGGATACCATAGGCCATACTCAATTGTAATCTTGATGTATCTAATGATTCTTTTCACTGCATTGACATGTGATTCTTTAGGATCACCTAGAAATATTATAAACATGCACACTACTTGCATGATATCTGATCTTGATGAAGTTAGGTATAACAAGCTACCTATCATTGATCTATAGATAGTATAATTTACATCAAGGGAATCATCCTCTTTTATCAACTTACATATAGTAATCATGGGAGTACTTACTAGTTTTATATCTTCCATTCCACGCTTCTTGAGGATTTACTTTACATGCTTGGTTTGAGATATAAATATCCCTTCATAAACTTGTACTATTTGTAGACCAAGGAAGAAAGAAAATTATCCAAGCATAGACATCTCAAACTCATTTTACATTTGAGTAAAAAAATCTTTGCACATTCTATTGTTTCTACTAAAAAAAATTCTCTCATATACATATACAACAATAATTAACATATGCACACCTTTTGATTTCAAGTACATATTTCTATCTACACAACTTTTATTGAATCTTTATTGTTGCATGCACTGGTTTAATCTTGAATACCATGCCTTAGGTGGATATTTTAGACTATATAGAGCTTTCTTTAGTCTTTACACATAATCTTCTTCCTTCAATAGATAAAACCCTTCAAGTTGTTCTATGTAGACTTCCTCTTCTAGGTTTCCATTCAAAAATGTAGACTTAACATCCATTTGATAGACTTTGAAGTTCTTATAAATAGATAATGCAAGAGACATTCTTATGTCTTCTAATATAGCAACTAAATTGAATTTTTCCTCAAAATCTATGCCTGCAACTTATGCATATCCTTTTCACACCAAAATTGTCTTATTCCTTATAATAGTTTCATCTTAATTAAGTTTATTTCTAAAGACCCATTTTATACCTATTACATTCTTGTTTGAAGGTCTTGGAATTGATTCCTAATTTTTGTTCTTTTTAATTTGTCTAAGTTCTTCTTCCATGGATTTTATCCAATTCTCATCCTTACTAGATTCAACATAGTTCTTAGGCTCAATTTCAGACATTAGAGCAAAATATACTTGTTCCTTGTTCATTGAAACTCTTCTCCTTGTCTAAACTCCATTTTTATTACCAATGATCTGCTCTATAAGATAATAATTTTGAAAAAATCTTGCATGTGCCTTTTCATTTACTTCCTCATTATATTCATTAGCTACTTCCTCTTCATAATATGATTCTTCATTACAAATTTCTATATCAGGTTTAACATGTTTCAAATCTTTTCCAACCTTGACATTGATTATGTCTACAATCTTGTGTAGGATTTTGATGTAACATATGTAGGCTTTGCTTTGGGTGGAATAACCAAGAAAGATTCCTTCATCACATCTTCATTTAAATCTTCCCAATTTGTCTTCTTTTATTTTGATGTAGCATTTGCTTCCAAACACTCTAAAATACTTAATAGAGGCAGGTTTTTCATACCATAGTTCATAGGGAGTTTTATCACTATTTACCCAAAATTTAACTCTATCCAAGATATATACTACTATTTTTGCCACTTCTCTCTAGTATCTATTAGGTAACCTATCTTCTTTTGACATTGTTCTAGCCATTTCCTTAAGTGTCCCATTCTTTATTTCTATAACTCCATTCTATTATGGAGTCCTTATTGTAGAGTAATGTATTTTGATTCCATGCTTCTCACAATACTAAATAAACTCATTTGAAGTGAATTATCCACCTCTATTAGATCTTAATAATTTTATTTTTTGACTAATCTCATTCTCTACCATAGACCTAAATATATTGAATCTTTCAAATGCCTGAGACTTATCCTTAAAAAAGGTTACCCATGTCATTCTTGAGTAATCATATAAAAATAAAATGAAGTATCTCTTTCCTTTAGAGACTTATCCTTAAAAAAGGTTACCACAAAGATAAATATGAACTAATTATAGATTGTTTATAGTTGTATACTCATTTCTTTGAAATCTGACCCTTATCTACTTGCTTTTCTGACATTCCTTGAAAGTAATGTCTGTAGGTTTGGCTATCTTAGGCATGTGTTTGACACACTTATTTGAGCTCACCTTTACTAAGTTTTCAAAATTAACATGGCCCATTCTTCTATGCCACAACCAACTCTCATCAATCTTTCCTATTAGGTAGTTATTACCATTCACTTCACTAAGATTATAATTATTGCTTTTTGTTCTTTTCCCTTTTGCATCTAATATTGAAGATCTCCTTATCTTACAACCTTCTGCATTAAATGTGACCTTATATCCATTTTCACACATTTGGATAACATTTAGTAGATTATGTTTTAATCCTTCAAAGTAAAGGACATCATGTGTAAGTAGTTTTCCATCTATGTTCAAGGTTCATTTATGTTGAATCTTTACTACAGTGTTGTCTCCCAAGATGATAGATCCTTCCTTACATTTTCTTAGTTTTATGAAATTGATTTTGTCATTAGTCATATGTTTTGAGCAACCACTATCTATCAACCACAAATTATGCTCCTTAGCATGGAGTGTAGTTTGATAAATCATAGATTGATCTTTCACTTTCCACATATCCTTGGGTTTCTTATTTGGATAAAGACTTGTGAACATTTGTTCACATTGGGAAGCATGTTTTTCTTTTGTATTTTTGGTCTTAAAAATTTTGTTCTACATTATTTAGATATGTGACCAAAATTATTAAAATTATAACATAATATATTTGTATCTAACAAGGGTGAAAATTAATTTCTACTTATGAAATTTGTTATCCTTTTAGGTACAACTCTAAAATGAGTAATACCTAGTCATAACATTTTCCAAATGAGGAAATCTTCTTAAATCTAGCTTATTAAAATCTTTCACCTTTATGAAACCATCTGCATTAGCTACCTTTTTCTTCTTATTTTCTTCAGGATTCTTTTCTCCTTTAGATTTCTTAATATCAATAGTGCTTGTGTTTGTCTTTGTATCTCTAGAGGCATTCTTGCAATCTTTTTCCTTATTTATTCTTGATTCTCCTTCTGCTTTGAAGTTTTCATATAAGTTTGTAGATGTACTAGTAATTGGGATCTTCCCTTTTTCAAAACCAAGACTAGATTTCTCTTTTGATAGATTTTGAGAGTTGATCACTCATCAAGAATTATTGAACCTCCTTTCAGCTTCAGACCTTTATCTATTTTTTTATATTTTTCAAGTTATTTACTCAAAGCTGTTATCTCTACTTATAGCTTCATACATTCATCAGATTTAGATTGTAGTTCAAGTTTAACTACATTTTATATTATTTAAGCCTCTTCAACTTGTGTCTTTAACCACCATCTTATCAAAATTTTCAAGACTTTTGGAAATTTTTTAAATCTCATTTTTTCTAAGTTTCTTCTATTTTGAGTTCTCTTTTCTCATGTTGTCAATTTCATCTAGAGGATAGATGAGTTCACACTTTTGATCCACTTCTCATTCTTCTTCTTCATCTGAGTCTTAAACATCTTCTTGATCCATATAAGTTGATCTTAATGTCATGAATATGCCTTATTTTTATTCAACCACAAAGGCGTAATCATGGTCATAATCAAAACTATCACAATCATCCAATGAATCACTATCTTCTTTTGTGTATAGGCCTTTCTTGTTTTTGAAGAAGGTTTTCTTCTTAGAATATTGGGGTTTCATCTTTTTACTATCATCTTCTTGCTTAGAGTTATCCTTTTTGTAATAATGGAATTTAGTAGAAAAATGTCCTACCTTACCATAGTTAAAGCATTTAAAGGGTGACTTACCTTTATACTTTCCAAATTGTATTCTTAATTTTCTAAAAAATTTGGCTTCATCTTCATCATTCTCCTCAGGTCTAGATGTAGGTGCTTCTAATTTTACTTGTTTGGATGATTTGAATGCAACTTCTCTCTTAAAGTATCTACTTCTCCCATTCTCATCACATAGGCTATGAAGGTTCCATGCAAATCATCTATAGTGAGCTTATCTAGATCTCTCACTTCCTTTATTACAAATATTTTAGAATCATACATTGATGGTAGATATCTTAAAACATTTTTAATAATGACCAGGTCTTTCATCTCTCATCTAAGGCCTCTGATTGTATGGACTATTTCATCTACTCTAAGGAGGGAGTCTGCAATTTTCTCTTCTTCATTCATTTTAAGGCTTTCAAACTTGCCTTTGTATGTTTTTAGCTTGGCCTACTTTACATTATCATCACCTTTATAAATTTTATTCAATTTATTATATATATCTTGTGCATTTTGAAAATTCATAACTTTGACAAAATCTAAATTAAATAATCCTCATAGAATAACATTCGTAGCCTTGGAATTACTCTCATATGCTTTCTTGGCATCCTAATTAATAGGAGTTGTAGAAAGAGTTATATATCCATTTAATATAGACATCCATAGATCAAACCCTAATGAAGATAGATATGTTTCCATTATAATGCTCCAAAATACATAGTTTGATCCATCAAAGAGAGGCAATTTGTTTGAGGAAGAACCTTCTTGACAAGCCATTTGTGTTCACTATCTAAGATCTACTTGAGCTGATTAAGCTTCTTCTAAGGAATCATGGCTCTGATACCAATTTTTTGAAACATAAGTATCTACTGAGAGGTGGGTGAATATACATATTGAATAATCTAGTCCTTTAATAATTTCAATGTGTATTAAAATATATATGTAGAGATCACACATACACAAATATACATAGAACCCAATGTACGAGGAAAACCCAATATGGGAAAACCCATGGTGAGAATATCTGATAGAATGTATTTTTATAATCCAAAATTAAAATCAAAACCTCATTGGTTACAACATTTAAGGAAACCAACCCTAAAGAGACACTAATCACTTGATTTAAGAGAATCTACTCTAAAGAAGCATCAAATCCCTAAATAAGCACCAACTCTACTTATCTGATGGCATCCATCAATCAGATCTCTATTAAAAATATGGAGATACAACTCTATATTTTAATATTTATTCATAAATGAATCCATTTCCAATTCTCTATTACAAGTTTGGTCTGTAACTACTCATACTCTACACATCTCTCTCTTCTCTTCTTTTCCTCTCTACCCCTCTATCTCTATGTCTCTATATTTATCTATTCAACACACTTCATCAATCTCTTTCTCTTTACCTCTCTCTCTTTCTAAATCTGATTCTATTCAGTAGCAACAATAACCTTTATTGTATCCTATATGACATATGTATAAACATTGTATCTAGGTATCATATCTTCTTTATATTCACACTTGGTCTGTAACACATCATGCTCCATCATTGGATTCAGTTCAATCAACAAGTTTCTTATTTATTGAATTCATCTTCCACCACCAAGATTCTCTATCTTATTACCATATTTAACATATATTGGAATCTAGTTTTGATGCACATGCCATATTATATATTTAGATCAATCACAAAAATCTATATCATTGTTTGTATCACATAGTGCATCTTTCCTATATGTTTCATCACTTGACCATTGAGATGAACATATATTTAAATATTTAACATTGATATTAAGTTTCATGTCATGATATGATGATCCTCATTCAATTTTATTAACTTAAAAATGTGTATGTTAGATCAAGTTATGATAGGCTCACACGTTCTATTGGATCCTTGTATGCTTTTGGGCTTTAATATTTCAAATTTAAAATGTATCTTTTAGATATTTTGATTTGATATCTTGCATGACATTAGATATTCAAATTAGCACAAACTTTATCTTATTATCATTAAACATTGAGAACTTGATCTCAATGCATTCACTTTCTCCTTTAGATCTTCATTACATAATCACCCACTCACTGTTGATTCTTGGAAGAAGATTGATCTTTATCTTTAACAAGCTCCCATGAGTGTGACACTTGACATCCTCACATGCCTTCTACACATTTACTATCAATTCCCTCTATCTTGACACTTGTCATTCCCATGTTAATCTTTGACTATTTGACTTTGAACCACTCCATATATTTACTATGCAAGTTTCAATATTATGACACTTGTCATTATCACATTTACTCATAGGTGCCTTTAAGATATTGAATTTTCTACGCTTCATTAAATATTCAACTTACAACTAAGCACTAACCATTGATCAAGTTGGGAAAAATATTAAGTCTAAGACTTAAGAAATATTAAGGTCTTTGATCACTACTTAAGATAGTAATTTCTAGGTCAAAGGGTTTAGTTGCACAATGATGACAAGGACTTAAGATATAACTTAAGTACTTGATTCTTACTTCTATCCAATCAACCTAAAAATATAACATTCTTGTGACTTAGATGGATTGAACCCTTGGGGTTTAACTAAGAAAAATTGTAATGTTCAAGAGTTAAAATAAATAATTTTCAAGCTCATTTCTCTTCATCTGAACCTATGGGCCATATATCTAGGATGCACTTGACAAACCCATAATAGATATTCAATCAATTGCTCTTCAATCCTCCAAAAATGGTCTGTATAAAATCATGACAACTTTACATTGTGAAACTGTAAAACATGCTCGTGTCTCCAATCTCATGCTTCTAACTGATCCTCTTGACATTAATGAAATCCATAATTATAGTAATATCCATTTTGACATCAAATGACAATCATATTTCCAATAGTAGATTTATCACATGGAGGGATACTTAAATTGAATCTGTATGGAGATTATTGGTATAGAAGAACACAAGTTTGACCAAAACATAACCAAGTTCACACACTCCACCTGAGAATGGTTGTCACATAAAATGAATAAATGCTCTATTCCAGACAAAAGCTATTGAATATAGATGGGAAAGTGATTGCAAGATTCATTTCAAAATAACATTTAAACAATAGATGGCCAAATAGAAGACTACAATGCTAAGATTTAATTTTGTGTGTGTGTGTGTGTGTGTGTGTGTGTGTGTGTGTGTGTGTGTGAGAGAGAGAGAGAGAGAGAGAGAGAGAGAGAGAGAGAGAGAGAGAGAGAGAGAGAGAGAGAGAGAGAGAGAGAGAGAGAGAGAGAGAGAGAGAGAGAGAGAGAGAGAGAGAGAGAGAGAGAGAGAGAGAGAGAGTCTTTTAGATAAACAATATTTATGCATCTGTAGGAAAATAACATTCATAATATGTAATAGGGTGTATTTTTTTTAGGGTAGAATAGGGTAAGTTGAGCTAGGTAGTTATATAAGATTGGTTCGGTGGTGTGGTTTTTCAAATAGTAGGACTCATTTCAATAGGTAATGACATCATTCATCTAAAAATATGTATAAAATTGAAAAGAAAAGCTAAGGAAACTAATAGGAATGAGCTATATCCATTAGTGCCAATACAATGCATATATTTAGATGATTCTTGAAACCTTAAATCATACACTTCAAATAGAATTTAAAAATATTTCTCCTATCAAATCCATAAACCCTGAGTGCTCTTAATGTAGAAAGTGGCTTATAGCCTAGATATTTGCCCAAGATGACAACAATTCATTAGCACAAAACCAAATATGTAATCAATAAAGCATGTAAAACATATTATTGTATTTCATTAAAAATAAAAAAGTGAAAATTAAACCTATTTTCCATTATCTTGAAAGTAAATATTACATACTTCATTGTTTTAGAATGTTGACATGGGGAGAATCATGGTGAGTTTTGATTTTTTGGTAGGTGAGACATATACAATTCTCTTAGAGCTTGTTAATGGCTATGAAGTTGTAACCACCTAGCAAGAGAGACAAAATGCACAAATAAATAGGATCCCAAAATTTGAAAGAGCTTAGACATAAAAAGAACAATAATGAACAATAACTTCAAAAAAGAGGAAAATCTCTCCTTTTATACAAATATCTCACCCATTTGTAATTTTAAATATTTTAAACTTACAAGTAGCTCTGAAAGTTTTGACAAGATGCTCCAATTAGAAGAATCTCTTTATCATGCTTGAAAGCTCTTACCTTTACAAAGGAATGATTTTAATAAATGCCTCTCCATGTAATGATGAATATTTTCAAATAAACCTTTGCATTCTTTGGCTAGAAATTTATTATAGCTAGGTTGAGGGAGAATATTTACCTAGGAACAAAACCAACTCTTTGTCTTCATGTGTAACCACTTAGCCATGTATTTAACCACTCATTTTCATAGCTAGAATCTTATAGACAATCACCATTCCTCTTGTTCATGACAAATAATTAC
This sequence comes from Torreya grandis, assembly GCA_037957365.1. NCBI lineage: Eukaryota > Viridiplantae > Streptophyta > Pinopsida > Cupressales > Taxaceae > Torreya > Torreya grandis. Next base: position 233,501 of record JARHVA010006064.1, read on the forward strand.
CATTTCCTTGTAATGCCTAAATATTTTAGAACCATGGCCATTTAAATGATATGCTTGTAATATCCCACATTGACTTCATAAACTTTATATTATTTATCCTGCGTGAAGATATTCGATAGAAGAAAAACTATGAAAATGGTAAGACTTAGTTTATTTTAGATTTTTCAGCTTTTGACTTCAACATGCCTTTTTCACATTTTCTTTTTTACCTCTTGACATTTTAGGGTTACTTCCAAACTTTTTAATGCATAAGTGCATTATTTTTCACTTTTTTGCCTTATTGGTAACTTTTGGTCTTGTTTGCATTTTTTCACCTCCTTTATATGGTAGGAATCTAGATCTCATCTATAACTTTTCAAGTTCATATAAATCTAAAATTCAGCAACACATTTTTAATTTAAAAATTTTCATCTTGCAATTTGTAGTAACAGTTCCCATGAAAAGATCCCTCATAGACTGTGGAGCTTCAAGTGCAATTTTCAATTTTGTAAAGTTACATATGGCACTTAAAGTTCCAATTTGAACTGAGACCTCATGTCTACTAATAGGTTTGGGAGATATGACTACACTTTTTAATTCAAAATTTTTTAAAAATACAAAATTGCATTCCTCTTTGACATTTCCTATGGACTTCTATTTGGGTTGACTCTTATTCCATTCCAACATTGTAATTCTTTTTGGAAATTTAAAATCCAAACTCTTACCCATTGAATTTATGGATTTATGGACCTTTGATACTCTATGTGATAATTCTCTAGGCAAAGATACTAGTGATTTCCTTTTATTACTATCAGTGTTCTGACCATATTTCTTCAAAAAAAATGAGTAATGTTCCACGTCCAACAATATCCATGTAGTAGCCTGTGTCCTTGGAGAAACTAGTGTATTATCGTGTTCATGAAATAAAAGTGTGTTGTGAGATGGTCTTAATGAGGATGTAATAAATAATAAATCTGGTGCAACACCATGTATGGAATTTCTTTCTTTTTCATTAATTTTTCAGCATTTTCCATCAGTTTCTGAAATAATGGCCTATGGATGATGAAATATTCATATGTTACCTCCTCTTTGATCATCCCATCTTGGATCAAAACTATTTTTCAAACATGTAGATAATAATATAATTTATTTGTGACCAAGACTCATGTTTTCACCCTTAACTCATACTTGAGGAATGTATTGAAAACCTATCATCCAACATGGGTATCAAGTGCACTTATAAGATCATCAAATATATAAACTTCTGCACCAAAGTACATATCTATGGAAATAGAAACTCTTTACTCTTATAATCCTCCATCCTATAGTGAGGAAGCATAACTTTTTATTACAAATCTATTGAAAATTCTATACACTAGTCAAGATGCTCATGGATGGTAACTAAGGATAGGGCTTCCTCAAAGAAATTTGAAAAGGAATAGTCTATCTTCTAAATTAAGTTATTAGTAATCCTTTTCCTCTAATAATATAGATAAGTTTACTTTTGGGGAATAATACTTCTATAACATACATTATCATATTATCATCAATTGAATGGACTTCATAGGACACCACTTCTATTATTTTTCTCTTCAATTTATTCATGGTTTTTGGAGTCTTATCCTAACTTATAATTGACCTTTGCTTTGAATACTTAACCGAAAACTATCCACATATTAGGTTTTCTTTTGGCTATAGATTATTAGGTGTTAATTTTCATCATAAAATCCTATATTCTATTGTTTCAGCATCTACTATTATTGAGTATAGTAAATTTATTTCCTCTTTGGAATTGGACCTTTGCCCCAAAATTTTAAATCACCTTTCATATGGCTCTAGGATTATATCAACCTTGCCCTTTTTCTTAATGAAATATAGACAACGATATCAATATCTTCATGTGAAACCATACCATAACACCACTTGGCATTTTATTCCTCTTGAATTTGCTATTACACTATAATATTGACAAGTGTCCCTCTCCAAGTTGATGCCCTTAAAAAAATGACACTGTATGTTTCCCATGGATCTGGGAACTTTTCATGTATTTTTCACATTGAAAAATTACATGTTGACTTGTTTGTTTTATTGTCTTCTCTTCCCCATGGGACTTAGAAGTCTTCTTGCATATTTAAAGTTAGAAAATTTTCTAAATTTATCCTCCACCTTATTTCTCCACTATGATTTTCATACCCACACATTCAGCAACCTCATTTCTATGAGCTTGAGAAGTCAATAACCAATTTAAAAATTATCTTTTGAATATTTACTTTTGGCATGTGCTTTACCCACTATGGAAGTCCACTAAAATACATAATATAAGTTTGGGAGGTGGACATGTAATTTGCATGTTAGCAAGTTTCTCTCTAACTTTCTTTTTCTACTAATATTCTCATGTAATTTTCCATGTCAATCTATACTTTACTATGGGCCTGCAAAAATGGGAGATGGGGCTATATTTTACAATTTGTAATTTGACAAATTGAATTTCACATGGTGTATCTATGCCAACTCTCCCATGCGGGCCCATGCTTAACCCTTTTCAGTAAAACCTTTTTTATTCTTGTTACCTTCCACATGTGAAAACCATGAATTTTAGAGTGGGTAGGGATAGTTATGTGGCCTTCTTAAGGAACCCTATACATGGACCTCTATGTGGGATGCCATTTATGGTCTGGCTTACTCTCTCCAATTGGGTAGCATTTTAAAACCTCTCCTTTGATTTTAGTTGCAGGTTAGGGAATCTGAGATGCATTTTGAAATGTGTATTTTGTAAAAGTTTTGGAGTTTCATCTCTACCTTATAATTTTTATTTGACCCTTAAATCCCAATTGACTTTTTCTTTCATCCCCTTCTATCCCCTCATGTGGATTTTGGAATGCTTATGTGGCCTTATTTTATTTTTCATGTCCACTTTGTTCATAGAATCATATTTTATTTCTACTAAATTACTTACTTTGGTACCATGTGGGCAGTATAACCTCCATGTGTGCTTATAATTCCCATTCATTCTTGCTTCAGAAAAGGGCAAAAAATTTTGGTGTAGATTCAGGCACCAACAAAGTTTGTTAGTGAAATTTTGATTACTCGATTGCCATTGTGAATCATAATTTATTTCATACACATTTGTTTAATATTAGTTTATAACTGTATCATTTTATAAGAAATTTATATATCTATAAAGTTTATAAAAGGTGGGGAGAGTGGGATAAACATTTTATTCCATCTCTAAGGTTGCAATCTCTGATTTTGCCATGTAGTCCGATTATTCTATCAACATGAAAGTGTTTTAATTAAAGTATTATATAAGTTAAATGCTAAAATGGATTTAAAGTATTATATAATTTAAATTCTATTATTCAATTAAATTATTATATAATTTAAATGCTAAAATGGAACATTTGGGACTCTTATGGATTCTACATAGACCTGTGCACCACCTAAAATCATAATCCATATGTCTTCCTCTACAACATTCATTCAAAAAAATCCACTTGAATTCCCAGCTCCATATAAACCTGTGCACACTATTTTTATCTTCAATAACCTTACCATTTACCTATCTAATACATATGTTTGTATGATACAACTGTGAAAACAAACCCTGAGTTACATATTTTGTGTTTATCAAAGATGGTGGAATGGGCTTTAATTGTCATGGTTGTAATATTATTTATTATTATTATTATTTTGGATTAAAAAGTGTACTTATATTAATTTAATAAAACATTATAGTACAACTTGATTTAATAAAATATATATTATTATTATTTTTTAATGATAGAATAAAACACAATACTAAAATAATTGAACTTCAAATTCCAATTATCTCATTAAGAAAGAACATAATGAAGGTAATAGGAAATGAAGGCAGAGGTTTAATATCACCTCTCGTTAGCAACTAATGATGGAGACACACTTTGAAATAGTAGAATAATGAATGATTGTAGCAAATTAGGTAAAGTAAAGGGTGATTATAGGTAGTGGAATCATCTTTGTTGTGGGAGTGATCATGTGTAGTGGGTACAAAATACAATAATGAAGACTTAGACCTCAAAATTTGCATTTATTAGTTTGTTTATGGTGTGATATAAATTTATTTAGAAACCTAGTAAATTCATATGGGTTTATGAGTTATAATTTATTATGTTAATGTACTTGATGAAGAACTAGCAAGTTTATGTGAAATGGAGGATGGAAAGAGATGTTTATTCATGTTCATGTTTAATTTCTGATTCATGATATATGGTTGATGTGTTCCTATGAGAATATTTTATGCGAGGTTGATGGGTTTTGTCTCTACCTTCATTTAGTATGTATACCCATGTGTTCTAAAGTTATTGATGGAAGTAGGGAAAAAGGGAATAAATATTAGGAAAATAATTAGTAATCACATTATTTGAGAAGATATATTTTCAAAATACTATGTATGTCAGTAAACATTCACTTGGATAAGTGAATAAAGAAATATATTAGTGATGTTTGCGATAAGACTTTTCTCTTGATCTATATATGAGATTATCAATCAATATATTTTAATCCATAACAAATAATAAAATAAGATTGTTTTGTAATACACTATAAAAATAACATATTATTTTTCAAACACATGTATTTTAAGAGTTATAAGAGTGTGATCTAGGACATAAATATTTTACATGGATTTTTTGATATCAAATTTCCTTCTACCCACTAGTTGTGTCTATGTTGAGGCATCTAATTTTAAAGGATATGTGTGTACACACACACACACACACACACACACACACACACACACACACACACACACACACACACACACACACACACACACAAACACACACACACACACACACAACCAATAAAATTCGATGTCTAGATACACTCAATGTTGGGAGCATCTAATTTTATTGGTTGTGTGTGTGTGTGTGTGTGTGTGTGTGTGTGTGTGTGTGTGTGTGTGTGTGTGTGTGTGTGTGTGTGTGTGTGTGTAGGTTTTATGCACAAAGTTGGGGGACAAAAAATATGATAGTACCCTAACTTTATAAAAAAATTTATAAAGGGCATATGCCATATTTAAAAGGGTGTAAGCCCTTTTTATTAAATTGAGGTTCAATTTTTTTCCTAAGCCTCAAGGGAATATTCCCTTTCTAAATGGAATTCACCCTTTACAAAGGGTATAATCCTGATTTAGTTGACAAAGGGCATATGAGCTTTATAAAGGGAATAAGCCCTTTACAATACAAAGTGTGTACACCATTTACAAAGAATAAAGGGCATACACCAATTCTATTATTTCATTTTTTACACAGTTGAAGGAGAAAAATTCATGGCCAAGAGAGTTTGAGGATATTTTTATTTTTCTAAATATAGAGATTGATGCATACATTTTGGAGTTTCATTCCACTAACAAGATTCAACATTGGATTGCTTCAAATCAAGTATGTTATTTTTGCATTTTTATTTTTTTATTTTTATTTTTCATTTCTATGAATATTTATTTATCCAACTAGGGTTTTTAATTTATATTTGCATTAGATTTTTTTCATTGACTTAAAAAACTTATACATATTTTTTTAAATTTAGATACACAAGTTAGATGGATCCATTTCCTAAATAAAATATTAGTGTTAAACACAGGATATACTGGGGTGGGTGAATCAGTATATCATATATCTTATAAAAAAATTTACTTAATCAAACTCCACTTAACCATACATTTAATATATGTAATAAAACTAATACAATAACATGAACCATACAAGAGAGAGAGAGACACCATATTTTTACATGGAAACCCAATGTGGGAAAACCCATAGAAAATAATCTCAAGTATATGAATGAGCACCAAATCAAATTACAAAGTTTGTAAGCATCAACTTGTAGGATAACCAACCCATTTGATGAGCACCAACCCATAGGATCACCAACCCATTTGTTGAGCACTAACACAACAATGATTCATGAGCACCAACCAACAAGAGCACCAACCCCTCTTATGTATAAAACACAACTACCTCACAATGTTGCTTTCTCAACAAATGATAGAATACTACTGAATCTCTTTCTTTTCTCTTCTATTTTCTCTTCTCTCCTCTTGATCTTCTTATGTATATAAAACCATCCACTTACTCGCTTGCTTGCATATCACAAATGGCTTCCAAAGCCTTTATTTATATCTTTCCAAATGACCTTTGTCATTCACCCTTTGTGACCCTTCACTCCTCATGGAAAATGGCACTAAACTTTCATGACCTTTTAAAGCCTTATATTTGACAAGTCAGATGGTGACCCTTCATGACCAAATGCATCCTTTCCCATTTTATCTTTATCTTGGTGACCTTATAGATTCCTTAAGGTGATTCTTCATGGAAAAATATGCCATACCCTCTTTTGTCTTCACTTGGTGACTCTTTGAATTCCTTAAGGTGACCCTTCATGGGAAATTACATCATTTCCTTCTTTTGTCTTTTCCACATGAGTCTTTGACTTATTCATGGGCCCTCTTTTTTACTCTATGCACCTAGAAATATATTCATTAATATTAAATAAATATCAACAAATTTAGCCAAAATATGAACATTAAAAACACATTTACACAATAAATGCTATGGGGCCTTCACCAATACTGCTAGACCTTTGACATCAATGAAAGTATTTCCAACAATTTCCCCCTTTGTCATTGATGGCAACTTCAAACTAAAACTACCACATCCTAGAAACTATATTACACATGCCAACCTTCACATACTACCATCTAAAAAACATACAGTAACTCCCCCTAACAGTAGCATCCTATACCTATTCCTGTACCTCTTTTTGTACCTACTCTTATTATTCTCCCCCTTTGACATCAATGGAATATGGTCTATCTTGGAACTAAAAATCAGCTCCCCCTTAACTAATGTTGGTCCTCAATGGCAGGAAGTAAAATAAATTACTCCAAACTTATCCTGTAGATACTTGAATATGACTTTTGGTAGCACCTTTATGAAAATAAATGCAATCTATTCTGTAGTATTAATTTATTCCATTTTAACCTATTGATCTACCACTTGCTCTCTCAAAAAGTGATATTTGATAGGAATATGTTTTATTCTTGAATGCATCACTAGATTATTAGAAATATTAATATCACTTGTGTTATCACAAAAAATAGAAATATGTTCATCATATTTTACCTTGATGTCTTCTAAAGTTTGCTTCATCTAAAGCACTTACGTATAACACAACACTGCTACAATAGATTGTACTTCAGTTGTAGAAATTTATACTAAGTTATACTTCTTGCTTAGCCAAGATACTAAGATATCATTGAGGAATAAAGCTCCTCCACTTTTACTCTTTGTATCATCCAAATAACCTACCCAATATGAATCTGTATAAACAACCAAAGTGAAATTTCTACCTATATGATACCAAAATCCATAATATAATGTGCCCTTGACATATTTGAATATTCTCTTCACTAACTAAACATGACTCCCCTTCAGAGCTACCTGATATCTTGTAACAGTGCCTACTACATGCATGATGTCTAGACTCAATGCTGTCAAATATAAAAGACTACCAATCATAGATATATACAAATATTGATCTGTAACATGTGAATCTTCATTCTTACTCACCTTGCTCCATGTACTCATTGGTGTGCCAACTACTACACAATCCTCAAAACTAAATTTTTTCAACATTTCCTTGGCATACTTACTTTGAGATATGAAAATTCCTTTATCTGACTAAAATATTTATAACCCTAGGAAAAATAACAAGTCTCCAAGCATAGACATCTCAAATTATTTTTTCATATTATTAAAAAATTCTTTTGTCATTCTTTAAATGTTACTTCAAAATATTATGTCATCAACATATACCACAACAATCAACTAATGCTTACCTTTTATTTTGATGTAGACATTAATATCAACAAAACCTCTCTTAAAACCTTGATCTTGTAAGTACTTATCAAGTCTTGCATACCAAGTTGTAGGATCTTTTTTCAATCCATACAATTCTTTCTTCAATCTACATACATGGCTACTATCATTTGAGATAATAAATCCCTTAGGCTACTCAATGTAAACCTCATCTTCTAGATTCCCATTTAGGAAGGCAAAATTGGCATCCATTTGAAACACTTTGAAATTCTTAAAAACCACATATGCAATAAACATTATAATATCCTCTAGCCTTGCCACTGGTGAAAAATCTTCTTCAAAATCTATACCCTCAATCTGAGCATATCCCTTACATACTAGCCTTGATTTATTCCTAGTAACTTCACCATCTTCATTCAACTTATTTTTGTATAGCCATTTTATTCCTATAACATTTTGAGATTTTAGTCTTCGCACTAATTCCCATGTATAATTATTTTCTATCTAGTTTAATTCTTCATCCATTGACTTAACCCAATGCTCATCATGTCTAGCTTTTGAAAAAGTTATAGGCTAAATTTTGGATAACAAAGGAAAATTAATTTACTCAGATTCACTTACCATCATCCTTATAGTGTGAACTCCATTTATATTCTTGATGATGTCAATCTTATTATGATTTTTATGAACATATTTGGATGGGGTCTTGGTGTCCTTTTTCTCCTTGTTTTCATCCTCCTCTGATTCTTCAAAATCTTCTTCTTCAATGACTTTAGGAGTGTCTACTAGATCACTGGCTCTTTAAGTTACATCTTCATCTATCCTAACACTTGCACTTTCAACAATTTTCTTAGTTTTCTTGTTCTAACATTTATCAGCTTTACTTTTTCTATAATATCCAAGAAATATACCTTCATCTATTCTAGATTCAAACTTACCCAATTTTTCATTATTTCTCTTTATGAAGCATCTACTACCAAAAATACTAAAGTAATCAATTGTAGTTAGTTTATATTTCCATAGCTCATAGGGAGTCTTGTCACTATTGACTCTCAACAACACTCTATTTTTAATATGCATTTTTTGTACCTACTACCTCTCTCCAATATTCATATGGTATCTTAGATTCATTTAGCATTCTCCTCACCATCTCCTAAACTATTATGTTTTTCTATTCAACTACTCTTTTTTGCTATGAAGTTTTGAATGTTAAATAAAGTCTATTTATCTAATGGTCTTCACAATACTTAATAAACTCATCTAACATGAATTCTCCTCCTTGATCTAATCTTAAGCACTTAATCTTCAAATTAGTTTCTTTCTCAAAAAAGCCTTGAATGCTTTGAAGTGGCTGAAAGATTCAAATTTTTTTGCAAAAACATCACCTAAGTCATACGTGTAAAATCATCAATAATAAACATGAAATATTTATCACCATGAGTACTTTGAGTTTTTATAGGTCCACACAAATTAGTGTGAACAAGCTCTAACATCTGAGTGGTTGAGTATTCTTTTGTTTTGAACCATCTTCTGACTTGCTTCCCATGTTGACACAGTTTACAAATTGTGTTGGAGGGATCTGTAATCTTTGGAAGATCTCATAATATTTTATTCTTGCGGATGTTAACAATATTATCAAAATTTATGTGTCTCATTCTTCTTTTCCATAGCCAACTTTCCTCAACTTCACTCATACAATATTTTTGACCTTTGATATTTGATAACATATATAAATTGTTGCCTATCCTCTAAGCATCTGCAATCAAAACATCTAAATCTTTTCTCTTAATTTCACAACCTTATATATATATATATATATATAACTTTATTGTGTGTCCCTGATCACACATTTGACTTACACTGAAAAAATTATGCTTAAGACTTTCTACATATAGAACATTTCAAGTCTTAGTTCTACCATTATCCAAACTCAATGTACCTTTTTTGGTTATTCTAGAAGTGGTATTGTCTCCAAATTTCACTATGCCACCATTGATATTATTTAGAGTTATGAACTTGTTATTATCTCTTATCATGTGCTTCAAACATCTTTATATCAATGAATCATAGCTTTTCTTGATTTCTTGCATGCAAAGTTGTCTGAACTAACATAGAATTTTTAGGTTGTTTCTTCTACCATGAACCTATCTGAACTTTCTTCTTGATCAATGAATCCTTGAAAATTTGGTCCTTATTGAATGAATCGAACATGCTTCTACAATATCAAGCTATGTATTCAAAATTATTAAACTTCTAACATATTATGGCCTCTTCACCAAAGCTTGATAGAGGAGAAAAATATTTGTGGCTTCTACTTGACTCTGCATGAGTTTCCTTCTCCTTATTTCTAAAATTGTTAGCTCTTTTTTGACATTATATTTTCTTATGACCATAATCATTACAATAAAAAAATAACCATGAAAATAGAACCTATTTTTATTTTTGTATCTTTGACCTGATTATCTTTTGGATGTATGTTCCTTCTAACCTTCTTTATTTGAGATAACCTCTGCATTCTTAACTTCTTCCCTTTTTGTTTCTTCTTTTGTAAGAGATTCAACATAGCTCTTTTTATTTTCAAATATAATACCTATCTTATCGGATATTGATTTTTGACTTTATAATATGTTATTTAACATATTAATGCTACTCTCAAATTTTGAATCATTGACTGCTTTATTTGTTTTCTCAAGATTTTCTTTTAAAGAGGAAATTTCAATAACATACCTTTCACATTCTTTACTTAATTTTTGAAATTGAGCTGTTAGATCTTCTTCAATATTTTTAGATTCTTTAATGTGTGATTGTAGATCTTTAATTATTTATTTATGATTTTTTTTAATTTTTCTCAATCTAGAGCTTCAATCTTTGATTCTTCTTCTCAAGATCTTTTAATTATTCTAAGCCACAAATGAGTTATCCTTATAGATTCACCTCAGCTTCATCATGTTCTTCTTCTTGATCGTCTAAACTTTTTATTGTGGAGGCATCTTCATGTATGGTCATGAATATAATATCTTCTTCATCTGAGTCACTAACTCCACTATCTTTGACTGAGATAGGATCTTTAGAATATAAAATCTTTTTCTTGAATCTCTTCTTGAATTTGCCTTTGAATTTCTTCTTGTATGTATAATTTATTTCTTCATTGTCACCATTATTCTTTTCTAGGCACTTAGATGTAAAATTTCTAATCTTACCACATTTAAAACAATTAAATGGTAATTTTCCTTGATATTTACCTATGCCCTTTTTCGGCTTGCGGATGAATAGAGCTCCGTTGTCATCTTCCTCATCACTATAGATGTCACTTGATTCATGAATTTTATGGTTGTCTTTACTTGATGTATTGAAAATAACTTCCCTCTTTGAGGGTTTCTCCTATTTGGTCCGCATCTCATATGTTGTAAGAATACCATGTAGTTCATCTATTTTTAGCTTGTCTAGATTATTCATCTCTTTGATTTCCAAAACCTTTGCATCATATCTAATTGGTGGAGATCTCAAAGCCTTGAATCTGATTAACTATTTGATCAACCCATAAAATATAACTTGTTATGTTTTCTTCCTCTTTTATCTTCAAACTCTCCAATTATCTTCTAAAATTTTGGAGCCTAAATTGTTAAAATTTTCCATCACCTTTGTAAATATTCTCAAATTTTACCCAAGTCTCATGAGCATATTTTCATTACATAATTTTAACAAATTCTAATTCACATAAACCACATAAAATAGCGTTTAAAGCTTTAGCATTATTTTTGCATGCCTTATTTTCTATCAGAGTAGTTAAAAGTGTCAGTGGATCTTCGTATTACTCCACCACTACTTTCCAAATGTAAAATATAAGGGACATAAAGTAAGTCCTCATCCTTATTCTCTAAAAATCATAATTTGTCTCATCAAATAAAGGTGCTTTATTTGTATAAAAACCTTCATGTTATCCAACCATCATGCTTTCCCTAATCTACCTTCAAGCTATTAAACTCTTTTCAAAAGAAATTTATTAATCATGGGATATACTAATAGGGGAGGTGAATTAGTATATCATATACTGATCTATGCAACACTTTAGGTGACAAATTCATGTGACGATTTTACCCCAATTGGTGGCAAAACTTCTAGGAGCCATAACTTTTGAACCATAGATCTGATTGACTTCCCGTTTGAACTATTGGAAAGATAATAATGAGGATAATATGATGATATGGTAGGGATATATTCTTAGTGGTTATTTACCTCCAAAAACTTAGTGTAAGTTCCCAAAATTTTAATTTTAAAAGTGCAGTCTAAAAATAGAAAGTTTCAAAAAATAGTAATTTCTTGAATTGTGTGTTGTTGTAAATCATGGAATTTGAACCACTTCATATCCCCAAATATTGGTGGCTTTCCACATCCTAAAAATAACTTAAAAATATGTATAAATAGATATATATCTTGAGAAATAGATCATACATCTCTTCCCAAAGATAGGCATATGTTTGTATCTGCAATTTGTGAGCAATAGAACATCTCTTCTAAGAGATAACATTATTATTTTTGTGTTATTGAAATATATTTAAACTAAAAATTAAATTTTTGGATCATATATCTTATAAAATGTTTACTTAATCAAACTCTACTTAACCATACATTTAAGATAGGCAATAAAACTAAAACAATAAAATACACCATAGAGAGAGAGAGAGAGAGAGAGAGAGAGAGAGAGAGAGAGAGAGAGAGAGAGAGAGAGAGAGAGAGAGAGAGAGAGAGAGAGAGAGAGAGAGAGAGAAAATTTTTACGTGTAAACCCAATGTGAGAAAAACTACAGAGAAAAATCTCAAGTATATGAATGAGAACCAACTAAAATTACAAAGTTTGCAAGTACCCACTTGTAGGAGCACCAACCCCTTTTCTTATAACCAACACATCAATGATTGATGAGAACTAACCCACAATAGCACCAACCCTTTTGATGAACACCAACACAAAAATGATTCATGAGCACCAACCCCTCTTGTGTATAAAACATAACTATCTCACAATGTTTCTTTCTCAACAAATGATATAATACTATTGCATCTCTTTCTTTTCTCATCTCTTTTCTCTTCTCTCCTCTTTCTCTTATTAGCTAGATGAAACCATGCACTTAATCTCTTGATTACATATCACAAATGGATTCCCAAGACTTTATTAATATCTTTACAAATGACCTTTGGAATTAACCCTTTGTGAGCCTTCACCCCTCATGGAAAATGGCATCAAACTTGCATGACCCTTCGAGTCTTTTTATTTGAAAAGTCACATGGTGAACCTTCATGATAAAATGTGTCCTTTCCCCTTTTTTATTTATCTTGGTGACATTTCAGACTCTTTAAGGTGACTCCTCATGGAAAAATGTGCCATACCCTATTTTGTCTTCACTTGGTGGATCTTTGAATTCTTCAAGGTGACCCTTCATGGGAAAATGCATCCTTTCCTTCTTTTATCTTTTCCACATGACTCTTTGACTTCCTCATGGGCCATCTTTTTGACTTTAAGCAACCAAAATAGATTCATTAATATTAAATAAATATCAACACATTTAGCTAAAATATGACATTAAAAACACCTTTAGACAATAAATGCTATGGGGCCTTTATCATTAACAATACTAGACCTTTGTCATCAATGATAATATTTCCAACAGTTAGACAAAACCCCAAAAAGTTTTATTTTTCACAAGAATAAGTTGAATTATATGAGAAATACAATTCCAAATGTCAATAATTACAAATAATAATCAATGGTTTTCAACATTGTTCAGCTGGTAGTGCATAAATTTTAATTTCCAATACATTAGAATATGTTTTTAATGAAGTAGAAGATGTGACTTCATAATTGGATGCAATGTTGCATCAAAAAGAGGATCTAAAATAATTTTATCCTAATAAATTATCATATGAAGATGTGAATAAAAATAACAAAAGAATATTTGTGTTTTTTTAATTAAACCTAGAACCAACAAACCTCTACCAATGAATTGTAAACACATTAGTATTGATTGGTGTGTTCACGAGGATATTAAAAATAACTTATAAGATAGGTGGTGGATGGTGTTTGATGAGCCTCCATACCAAAATAATGAGGTTCCATCATATTTTTTGACAAAATTGTATTGTGAGTTTTTATTGTAAGTAATTCTAAATTATTTTGACATGAAAGCATCCCAAGGTAGGGGAGGTGGGTCTTTATTTTATAGACCTAATGCTAAGTGGGTAAAAAACCATCATAACCAAGATCTTAGAAATAGAAGAACAAAATCACATGCCTTTATTCCTAAAATTTTGCATTGTAACATATAGATGGACACCCTTGAGGTGGTTAATAGTTTGACACAAGTTATGATTGATCATGGTATGCATACTTTAAAGATTTTTACTAAACCTAAAAGTGGTGCTAGTGGTAGTGGTGGTGTTGGTGGTAGTGGTATTTATGGTAGTGGTATTAGTGGCAGTGGTAGTGGCAGTAGTGGTGGTGTTGGTATTGGTATAGGTGCTAGTGTTCCTCCTCCTTCTCATATTATAATTCATGTGTATCATTTCACATCATGTGGGAGGAAGTGTAAAAGACCTCATTTTTAGGTGTGAAATACCTAAAATACATTTATGGAGACTATTATGCTAGAGTGTATGCCAAATGTATATTTTTCAACAATGCCAAACACTAGAATGCTAGATATTAACATGCCATAGCATATGCCACATGTAGATGTTTTAGAAATGCATGACATTAACATTTTAGACACTATATGAGATGTAGTAACTTCAAAAACTCCTATCAGTATATGTCAAGATCTAATTGTAAAGGATACTTCACCATCTATATTTGATACATATGTTTAATTTTAATTATAGTTTTTTATGTTTGTAAAATAATATTATGTTTATTTTCTAATACATGTGTTTACTTAATTGACTAGTTTATCTAACTGAACATGTTATTTTTTGTTTGTATCTAGTTGATTGGTGATATTATAGGTACCTCAGTAGGCTTTGAATCTATTATAGAGGCCATAATTGGCACATGTTTAGCTTACACACATGTTTGTAAATTTTTTAATTGCATATTTATTCATTTACATATTTATTATCCTTTAAACAAAAAACTCTATTTTAATATATTATAGTCATAACTTTCTATCATTTTCATTAGATTCACATATTATTAATTTATTAGTTTTAAAGATGATGAGAGATGCTATGGGCACCCCTCATGGATGATAAAAAGGTATAGGTGTTGTTTTTGATACATTAGGGAATCCACTATCTCTATAGTAGGTTATTATTTAGGGATGGAGACTGGTGAGAATACATAGTTTAATTGTTTTTATCTTTAAGTTATGATATTTTATGTCATATTTACATAATTATATATAACTCTAGATCTAACGACATATGTATGGTCCATATGATTGCCCATCATAGGTATATATGTGGTCTCGTATCCCTAGACAACCATTTAGATGGAACATAGTGAGTGTAGAATAATTTTACAAAATTTGACATTCTTGTAATCTTTATCAAATTTTCAATATACCATTTTAATGAATTAATTTTAATATTTTATATTTTGTGGAGAGATAACAATTTTTATCGATTGTCAATGAAACAATGGATGACTCACATGCTGAGAGGAGAGTATCTCCTCATATTAAGGCACCCAACACCCCTAGCTCTACGTCTATGGCAACAAAGGATAATTTATTTAGAGGCAATGAGGAGTAAGAGAGTTAGTTATTGTGCTAGGGATCTAGTTGTAGGCACAATCTATTTTGAATGCCAATATGGCCCACATTATATGCCTATATGGCACATTTTTTGTATGTACATAGTTGTAGTCACAATTGATTTTGTATGTTGATATGGCCCACATTGTATTCCTGTAGGGAGAATTTTTTCTATGTACATGTTATGGTATACATTTTTTCTTAGAATATATTATATTATTTATGTTTAATTATTAAAAATAACTTTACATGTATCACATATATACTATTTGACAATATGATTCCTTCACGTATGTATATTTCCTATTTTTATCATTTAATGTTTACACATATTATTGGTTAATGATTGAATTATTACTTCATACGGGGTTTAAAATATTCACATTATTCTCTAAGTTAGGTGCTTTGAATCATTATTTATATTTTACGTTTACATGTCATATTTTCTACTTATTTCATTTACATTTAATCACATAAATTTTTTTAATTGTGATATTTTATTGGATTTGGGATCAATTTTAGGGACATGTAAATATTATATATTATACTTGATCATAAATGTTAGGAGGTCTAGTGATACACTTGTGTATGTATTTATCTCTTATCTATGCATATAAAAAACAAAGGCAATTATATTTGACCATTCAATCATTATGGCCAACTTATACATGGGTTAATATCAATATCGATATCCCTCTCTAGACTATCTAAAAAATTATAATCTTGGAAAGGCAAGAACATAGACACAAATGAAGAGACTCAAGAAACTTTGATATTCCTTGAATAGTATATAAAATTTGAGGTTATATTATTATGGTCCTCAAATACATGTTCAATATTTATCTCAATATGGAGAAATAATACATCTATTGGTTTTGCCTATTTGAACTCAAAAGACTCAAAGTTCTGTACAAGCTAATTAAGCCTAAATGCCTCAAAAGGACCAAGAAAATAAATATTTGAAAATATGGGTATATATCAATCTAAAATACCTTATCAAAATATTTTTTAATTGAATTAACTTTTTAAATACCTCAAAAGGTCTTCTACAAATAATTTTATCAAAAACCTCTCATAGACTCATTAGTCTTAATGTTGTTCTAACATGCCAAAACCCATTTTGTATTGAATGAACACTTCAGGACACCTTAAACATATGTATTTAGGTGATTTTTGAATTGTAAATGCTCAGATAAAATTTTTGGAGTCCCACATTTAATATTTTACCCAAAAATTCATAAAATCATGTTTTGTCTATTAGGCCTAATTGCCCTCAAGTAGGTCAAAACTCAAGATATAATATTCTTATAATTAATGATCATTTTATGAGGTATATATAAATGAATTAAAGGTGTTTAAAATTTCATTTAGATTTTATAAACTCTATTTTTAATTTTATAAACCAATCTCTTTCTTTATTGTCAAATAAAAAAATAGGGTATCTTTTACACATACTTGATTGGTCAAAGGAGCCCAATCGATGAACCAACTATGCAGACACATCCAAATGGGAATTTTTAGGATAAAATGACCATTATATGATCTTGTTTGGGCCTTAAGAGAGAAATATGTAGTTAATCAGAGGCTTCATTTAAGATAATTCACTCATCCTTGAGTGTAAAAAATGAGTGAACTTCATTCGTGCATTACACAAGAACTGTGAGGGATAAAGATGAACTGTTAACTCCTACATGTGTATGAATAAGTAATATAAGAAAATTTAGGAGGATTTTATCTAACTCAAGATAAAAGAGATAAAAATGAGGTTTCTCTTATAATAAGATAAAATTTGCTTAATGACAGTCATAAAAGCTAACTCGTCATCCCAATCAATGAATCATCTATGTAGACATGTTTATATGGGAATTTTTAGGCTATAAAAACCTTTATATAGTCTTGGTTGAGCCTCAGGGGGAAAATTTATAGTTGGTCAGAGTCATCCCTAAAAATAATTCACTCATCCTTGAGTGTGCAAAATAAGTGAACTTCAATTGTGTATTGCATGAGAAATGTGATGGCTGAAGATGAAGCGTTAGCTACTACACATGTAGGGACAAGTCCTCTAAGAAATATTGAGAGGATTTTATCTAACTCATTATGTATGAGATGTGGAAATGAGGTTTATCTCATGTCCAAATCTCTTTGAATGGGATAAAAGTTGGTTAGTGAGGGCTATAAAATTTGACTCATCAGCCTAATTGATGAACTATCTATTTGAACATATTTGGATGGTAGTTTTTAAGATAGAAAATCCTTTGATTGATCTTAGTTTTTATATATGAGAAAAATTTGTAGTTGGTTGGAGGCATCCTTGAAGATAACTCTCTCATCCTTGAGTGTGAAAAATGAGTGAACTTTGGTCATGTATTGCACAAGAACCATGAGGGCTAAAGATAAAACATCAATTCCTACACATGTAAGGACTAGTTATATAACAAATACCAAAAGGATTTTATCTAACTCATGATGGATGAGATGTGGCAATGAGGTTTCTGACATGGATAAGTCTCTTAGAATAGACTAAAAGTTGGTCAGTGGGGGCCATAAAATTTGACTCATTGGCCCAATTGATGAACCATTTATGCAAACATGTTTGGATGGGAATTTTTTGGCTATAAAAACCTTTGTCCAGTCTCGATTAGGCCCTTGGATTGAAATTTTAAGTTTTTTGGAGGCATCCTTGAAGATAATTCAATCATCCTCAAGTGTGCAAAATTATTTAACTTCTATCGCACATTACAAGAGAACTGTGAGAGATAAAGATGCATCGTCAACTCCTAAATGTGCAAGGATGAGTCCTATAAGAAAGCCTAGGAGGATTTTATATAACTCATGATGGATGAGACATGGTAATGAGGTTTCTATTTTAGCCAAATCTCTAATAACAAGCTAAAAGTTGGTCATCAAGGGTAATATATTCTAACTCATCAACCCAATTGATGAACCATCTATATGAACACATCAATATAGGCATTTTTAAGATAAAAAAATCATTATATGGTCTCAGTTGGATCCTAGAAATGAATGTTACAAATTATCAGAGGCATCCATTAAGATAATCCACTCATCATCAAATGTGCAAAAATAGAAAACTCATGTTGCACATTGGAAGAGAACTGTGAAGACTAGAGAAAACCCATCAGATCCTATATGTGAAAAGATAAGTCCTATAAGAAATTATGAGAGGTTTTTATCTAAATCATGGTAGATGAAACATGGAAATAAGGTTTATTTTGCATCCAAATGTCTCAAAACATGTTAAAATTTGGTCACTAAGGGTTGTATCTTCTAACTTGTCAGCCAAATTGATGAACCATCTATGTGGACACATTGAGATAAGAATTTTTAGGATATAATGAGCATTGTCTAGTTTCACTTGGCCATTGGTAATGAAATTTATAATTGATTAGAGGAATACCTTAAGAGAATCAACATGTCCTTGAATGTTCAAAAATAATGAACTTCCATCATGTGTTATAAGAGAACCATGAGGGATAGATAAGAACCATAAGATATTATACGTGCACGGATGAGTCCTATAAGAAATTCTAGGGGTATTTTATCTAAATCATGATGGACAAGACATGATAATGATGTTTCTCTCATAGCCAAATATCTCATAACATGCCAAACATTGGTCATCGAGGGTTTTATATTTTGACACATCAACCCAATTGATAAACCATCTCGGTGGACACTTCAAGATAGGAATTTTTAGGCTATAATGACCATTTTATGATCTTGGTGGGCCCTTAGAATTGAAATTTGCATTGATCAGAGGCATCCCTTAAGATAATCCCCTCATCCTCTAGTGTGTAGAAAGAGTAAACTTTCATCATGCGGCATAATCATGAGGCATAGAGATTAATCATCATCTCCTACACATACAAGGATGAATCCTCTAAGAGAGCATAGAAAAGACTATTTTCACTTTTTCTTGAAAGGATGAATAGAGATAAGGTGAAAAAGGAATTGCTTAAGGTAGATGAAACTAAGATAAATTATTTTGGCTTCTCTTTGTTTCAAGAAGATAATCTTCTCTACTCACGACACCCAAAATCATGAAGGTGGAAGCTCATCTAGTGTGACTAACCTACATTTAAATTGTTATTAAAAAATTTAAAAATAAATAAACACAATCACAAAATATTTTAATATTAAAATACATTAAATCAAATAAATTCACTATTTTAATTTGAAACACTAGATAAACCTAATAATTCAATCTAATATACCCTCAAGATGAGCTCTATTTCAAAGTGTTTCAATCATCACTTCATGGTCAAATTCATGAACTTTCCATAAAGTTATATTTTGATTTTTTCCATGATATTTGATCATTTAAATATTTGTAGCAATAAAAAGGTTTCAATAATGAAGTGCCATCCTATGTGTTTCAAAGTCCTCAAATAATAATTGTTTTATTTTTGTATGATAGTACCTATGAAGCTAGGTTCCAATAACCACTATAGATCTAGTGGGATAAATTAGATCTTATCCACCGATAACATTTGTGGTTAATTTTTTTTCCTTTACACAATGACACAAAAAGTAGTATGTTCGCTCATCATTATTCTCAAGTGCAATGATTGCAAAAACATGCCCTACATTTAAAGTATAATCAAATTGTAATCACATCTACAAAATAAATATCACTAATATCTAAGGTTGGATATTTAATTAAATAATAAATTTTAATTGGTTACATAAGATATGTGATGTGGTGAAAGTCAAATGATGATGCCATTTCATGATCTATTAATTATTAGAGTGAATGGCTACTCTCTATAGGTAATATGGGTTTAAAATACCATTCATTAACCCATTATTTTGACTCACATTCATTCCAATTAAATTCAATATATGAGGAATAAAAATATGCCATATCCATAGTATTAATAGTCCATGAACTTGAGTTTTAGCTTTGAATGGAGTGGAAAACACTCGATCTAGGTACTATAATGCAATCTTCATTTATTCCCTTATGTTGATCCTCTATTAACCAAAAGAATCTTCGTACATGAGAATATTTATTTGATCCAATACAAATATTTTCATTAAACCAAGCCAAAATACTAGAAATATCAATCAAATTACCACCATCCTTGTTCTTTTATTTCTCTCTTTAAAGGTCTCTTTTTACACATGCACTAGCACCATCATGTTCCCCTTTTCCATGCCTAGTGTTAAAGAAGATAAAAAATGTTGAATGCCATTCTTCTTATGCATTTTTCTTAACTAGTAAAATATTCAAGAATTCTTAAACTTCCCTATATAATTGTCTAAATAAATGTAGTGTGTATCAAACATGATTTATATTGCATTTAAATTCATTTAAAATATCCCAAAATAACCCTACATAAACTTTGGAGAATGTGATCTATCATCACTCATATAAAAATCGTACTCCCTCAAAATTTTTTTGTTGTCATTTGTTCTATCTGGTGCATGTATAAATGTAATATGAATAAAAATTCCAACTTGAATTGAATTATAATATTGGGATTGAACCTCATTATGTGGTTTTAGTGTCTATTTCTCAGTAAAATCCACAACCAAAATAATGGTTCCAACTAGGAAATTATCCTTGCATGCTTTGAATTGATTGTCTAACCATTTTGATTTGTGTATGTCTTGCATATTGGTAGATAATATTATTTATGAATTCAAACATAAAATCACATACAAAAACTTTGGTTATAACCAATTAAAATCTTGATGAATATTTTCTATCTTTTAACACATACTTAATAGATTTGTACTTCTTATAATCAACTAGTTGCTTTCTAAATTCATGTGAAATATATTCATGTAAAAAACTCATAAAATTTGATAAACCACCATAGATTTTACATGTTAAATATAAACATTATTTGGAAAAAAAAAAAATTATCCCTTAGGTCTTTGATATAAAAGACTTTGGATTAATTCTCTTGATGTTTTAGGTGGGGAAGACACCATACATTCCTGCAAAATCTCATCAGTATGTAAAGTAAAAAATATATAATGAAAAACATAAAAATGCATATAAAATTTAACATGTACCTTAGAACAACATGTAGTGTGTTATAGGTTTATTTTAACATAGAAAGGATTACACATCTCAGAAGACCTTTGGCTAATTATCAATTGGCCATTAAATTTTTCAATAAACTACTTATAAAATTCTATTTGCATCATGTCAAAAAATGTTTTACATGTGGCTCATAATTTTTTGAGTCTTTTATTCTTTTAACAACATATTTTACATTAGATGATACCCTTGTGTTTTCGTGCCAAAAAAAATAATGAATTGTTTTGTTCCTTCAACTAAGACCTTATCTTTTTGTGGGTATCTGCCACTAAATTCCCAATAATACAAGAGTGAAGTGTCATCAAGCCTTTTTGTTATTTTAATGGATTTTATTAGATTTTTTATATTTAATTTTAAGGTGTTAGTGCCCAAAATTATAATAAAGTAATTAGGACCTTGTCAAGTATAAATGCCTAAGTCCTCAGCCCGTGTCATATTTTCAAGTGTTCCTTCAAAGGTCAAGTTTCTTAATTAATTGATTAGGTGTTAATATGGTCTCCACTTAATGTGTTTTAAGCCTTAGGGTCTTCAGGTTTTTCTTTGGGATATTTTTATAGATGGAAATATGTCTTCAATATTTTTTTTCATGAAAAAAGTTTGAAGACTTATTTTCATCAAGCAAATTGTCTACAACAAAAAACCTGATAAAGTCTATTAAATCTGAGTAAAATCTATTTCCCTATTTATTTTGGTAATTTATAATCGATAAAAGGTATAATATAATTGTTATTTTCTCCCTTTGAGGAGATTTATAAGATCTCCTCATCCAAGTATCAAAATAGAAACACTTCTAGGCTTGTGGGTAGCTGAAGGATGAGGTGAATCTCTAGATATGGCTAGTTATCTTGATGTACCACTTTGGACCATAACTACAACTAAAATTTTGGGGGGGAAATGGAGAGAGATAACTAAAATAAAACTATCATAAGTTGGGTGATATACCAAATAATATGATTACTTCCAACTAGTAACATGTTACATATGATAACAAAGGACTAACCAAACATACACTCCTTCAATCTGCATCTTCTCACATCGATCTTATATTATGATGTTACATATGAATGTGTAAAGCTAATAATACTATAAAATAGGCCTTGAATGGAACTAGTGAATAGACTAACTCACTCAATCCTTGATATTTCCTAGAACACTTCACATTCGCTATAAGAAGAAGCTTTTCAACTGCAAATAAGATGAAAGAATTAGATGACATGCTAAGGAATCCATAGTCTTCACTAAGAAAGATACAAAAATTCAAGTATAACACACTATAAATAGTCATGAAGAGGTAAGCATTAAGTATTATTATTGATAAAATGGTATATAAATGAGTACGGCTTCACCATACTCAGGTGGATTATAAGTTACAATGGCCAAAATGTCTTGTTCTTATAGAACATGAGAGAGAGAGAGAGAGAGAGAGAGAGAGAGAGAGAGAGAGAGAGAGAGAGAGAGAGAGAGAGAGAGAGAGAGAGAGAGAGAGAGAGAGAGAGAGAGAGAGAGAGAGAGAGAAGTAAAATGGTCACAAGGACACTTGTAAAGATAATTAAAAAATATAATTTATCACGAGAATAGTATATGAGATGAACCATGCAAGGTTACGAAGTAAACCTCATGAAAAATTGCATGAAACACCTCATTTTGGCTTTAAAAACTACCTTCATGATTTAGACCTATTTGAACATCCAAAAAATGATTAGGGACATGTTTGATTATTAGAATGAATTCAAAGGGTTTCAAGCATGCCTCTTCATGAATTGGTTGTATGCTTGGTCCTCTAGAAACTTTTGGAGATGATCCATCATCATCTACAATCCAAAAAACTCCTCCTTTATATAATCTACACACTTGGCCTCAAATTTAGATTTAGTTTTTCATGAAAATATATAGGAATAAGGTGATGAAAATTTTAATGACCTTTCATGGACTTATAAATATTATGGACACATTTAAATGAGCTCACTTGAAGTTTTTCACCCTTCTCACAAACTTGTCCACTATGCCATTTTTGATTGGATGAGATGAGATCTATTGTTTTCACACTTATATATTTTTTCAAGGCATTAAATTGCCATGATGAGTTATTAAAATTCATAATATTAACTCAAACCTTTATTTCATCTTCAACTCCTATAGCCTACAAAACACACAAAATAATCAAATGTACCCTATTTTTTACCCTATCCACACAATTATGTGTAGTTAAAAAGCATGGGGTGTAGCTTGACAGGAGTATTGTACAAGTTTAAAACATAATCCTAGTAAAAATAATCCATTAGATTAGTTATCCAACTCCATTTCTCCAAACCAGTCACTGGTAAGGGTTTGTAAGGGTTTTATCTTATTTCCACTCTTAAGGTTTACTCATAAAATCTTGACATTGGAAACTCCAACTAATTCCACAAAAATTATCTTAAATGAACCTATTAACCTCCTTATACTCCATTGGCCTCCATGAAAATCATCAAAATAGAAATGAGCACTAGAAATCACCTTATTGAACTTGTTTTCTTGTTTCTTGTAGGTCTGAGTTGGTTTTGGGCTCAAAAAAGGACTTATTTGTGATTGTTATATAATTTTAAAGCATTCACATACATTTAATGACCCTAAAATAATGTTATAATTGGTTAGGAATCATATCTCATGTGAAAAGTGAAAGTAGCTCCCCATTTGGCTTTTAGGCCTAAATTTTGCCTAGTAGGCCTACCTGTAGTCTTGTGGTTTAGACCATCCAACCAATTTTTTTTTTGAATTTTAATATATATATATATATATATATATATATATATATATATATATATATATCAACTATTTTTTTCCCTAAAAACATGTTCCAATAATTTATAAATATTTCTTATATTTAAAAGTGAAAATGAACTCTTGTTTGGAATTTAGGCATACCCTTGCCTCATGAGCCTGTCTGTAACCTTAAGAGTGTAGGGTACCCTATTGAATTAAATTATTTTGTGCATGTTTTAAAATATTTCCCTGGATATTTTACAACTCTCCACACTTCTTTTTAAGGTTCAAACATCACCTGGTTCATCTCTTTGCCTCCATTTCCAAAACTACAAGGGTATGTACCTAAGGGAAAGTACCCTCTATCTGAGACAAAATAAAGGGTACTTACCTTATTTTATATATAAAATTCATATTATATGGCATTAATATATTTTTAAATTTTTTATAAACAAAATTTTATCTCTTTAAAAGGTCATTTGACCTTCCAAAAGACTTGAGACCCAAGATAGACTATATAGGAAAACACAATGTGCAAGGTTCCTCATGTGAAATTTGTGTTATTGGTGAATATCCCTTTATTTACTTTTCTTATATCATGATAAATAAAAAATAATATCATGATCATATTTTTAGTGAATACCATCTCTATTTTTTCTCTAACCTTCCACATGCTCTCTACACTCTTGCTTAATCAACACTTAGTGTGTTACCCTGACTGTGTCCTACTCCTTTGACACCATGCCTTTAGGTGAAAATTTCATAGATGTTTTTTGATAGTGTTATGAGAATCTTGAGATATACCATGGTAAATTTCTGAGTGTTTTGACCTACTAATTCCAAATTGAGTTGAGTCCATGCCAAGAACCTCAACTTTTTTTGTCTCTCCCCCTCATAGTCAACTATAGTTGATTGTGTAGGGCCTGTATGTGTCTTATATCTAATTTAGGCCTTAAATAAATTAAATAAATACTTATTTAAAATATCCATGATCATATACCTATGATTTCAAATTATTCATCATTTTTGTAACATACCAGTCACCAAGGAACCATATCCCTCTAGCTCACTATTTCATACAGTGACATAGTTGGTTGTAGGTGTATGCTTCAAAGTTTAAGACATTTGGAGGCATAGTTATCCCTTGGTCATGATGTTTTGAGACTCTAATTTAAGATTTAAATTCACATATAAATTTTTCATACTTTTATTTAATATTAATCAGCTAAGACATCACATAGCTACTATGTTTTAGCCACTATCTGCATACCCTACTATAGATGAATATTTGAAAGTTGGAACACCTGTAGATGCATGTTGAACCCTAAAAAATCACCACTTAACTCGAATATATGATATTTTAGGTCAAAATTATTCTTTATCAATCATTTAGGAGTATTACACTATAGTTTTAAGGACTAATTGCAATCTGAGGTAAAAAAGAGGCTTTTTAGGACTCAGACTTGTAGATGTTAATGGAGGAATTTAGTGCCTTTGTTGATAGCTTTAGGACCTTCAATTACTACCTTTCCTTGGTTTTTGCATTCCAAATTTGGAAAATTCACTTTAAATTCTAGATAATAAAAATTATTCTCATTTAGGTTCTCCAAGAATTTGTGACACTTCTTCATATGACACTAACAAAACAATTAGGTGCTCTATTTTGCACTCTTTGGGAAAATTGGCCTAAATCTATCATCTTACTTCAGAGCATGTTTAAACCTAAATATTGTCAATATATACTCTCAAAAATATATATCATTCTTTATATAACACATCAATACTTTAATGGAATCTTCAAATTATGCTCCAACACTTCAAAATGATGCTACAATTCCCAACCAAGTCAGATGTAGGTGTGTATTTTACTATATAGGCAGTAAAGATGAGAAAGTTGGCAAGATATATGGTTTATGAGGTTAAAATGAGAATTGAGATCTTTAAATTATTCTAAAAATACATATTTTATTGGCAATACCTCACTCAAATCACAATCTCTTCTTCAACATGTTAGCCTTCATGAGATACCTATACATGTTCATTAATGATAGGTGACTATGTAGAAGTATAGTGGATAGAATTCAAAAAAGGTATGTTGATGAATTTTATCATGATCCTACATAATCCCACATAAATCCATAAAATTAGTGTTTATATTTATGATAATCTTGGTGCAAATATCTAAACACATGTTCCAATGTGAAAACCCTTTACAACCAAAAGCTACAGGGCAAACAATGATGTCTAGTGACTGTTTGTGTGGTATATGAGCTTGAAAAATATGAGGATTACATTGGAGAATAAATTTTTAAGGTAAATTAAATCTATATAACATTTAAAACATGTTAAATATCATATCATAACCATATAAAACCATGAACAAGCATGAAATTCCTAAAAATGGTGAAAATTGCCTGTAACTCAAAAAGGTGTATCTTCTTATAAATTTTAGATACTTGAATCATTAAAACACATTAAAACATGAAAATAAGAATGGGAACCATTTTATGAGGAGATCAACATCATCTGGAACCAACCTAAGCAACTATTTTTTATGGACTTGTGCAAAACGGAGCAAAACCTATAGGGTATATGAAACAACAAGCATAAAAGCGCAATCAACTTCATGAGGATGGTTCATAAAGAACAAGCCACCATTATTCAAAATATTGTAATGGAAATGAATTTCCTTGATTTTATTTTTACCTCCCCAAGGAGTTTTACCTAAAACCTCTTTATTTCTCCATACTAAGCATGAACCTAAAGATTGCTTTTGCTTGCCAAGAAGGGTGAAAAAGGAGTAGAATGGTTTTAGCATAGTTTTAACACTTTCAGAGCATTTAAAACATGTATTTGATCTTGGGGAAGATGAATATATATTACATGATATTTTACCTCATGGAACACTTCCCCATGGGCCATAAAAGTGTTAAACTCACATTTTTCCCAAGAAAATAGCTTTTTAGTTTCAAACACCTACCACTTTCAGTTACCAATAGTTGATTAAGACCTCTTAGGATACATTTCATGTGACATCAATGCTTATAACTATTGATTTTTATAATTACCTCACAATTACTCTTTAGTTTTGATGAATACTTCTCGTTTTAGGATATAAAGAATCTAAGGCATAAGTTGCAGTTTGTGACAATTTTATGATGTTTGTGGTGGAATATAAGTAGAGTATGGGAACTATCTATAATATTTATTTAATTTGGTGGTTGGGAGCCACTAGGGTCTATATATTTTTGATATTTATAGCCAAAAAGTTAATCTAAATGGATATTAATAAAATGAGGTGATCTTTGATAAAGAAAATAGAAAAAGGAATCGAAAGGTAGAAAAGAGAATGTGATTACAAATTACCCTCTCCAATATTATGACCAATTTATAATTAATTTGAGAATACATGAACCAATTTGTGGTTTAAAATAGTATAAACTTAGATTTAATCACAAAGTAGGCAATCTTCAAAGGAGATATATAAACCACAAGTAATAACCAATTTTACTCTAAAAATTTTCTACTGTAACCTAAATAACATATGCATATCCAAATGCAGAGTAAATAAAATGAAGTATTCACAACATATTTTTAGTTAATCTAGCATTAGCATAAATTAATAGCCCTATGACATAAAATGTAGCTCAAAATGTAAAGAACCATTCAAATTTAGGACAATAATAAGCAATTGAGAGACACCATTAGCTTTTAACAAACTATTTAGACAATCTTTTCAGAATTCCTTAGTTATATTAAATGCTCTTTTGTATATAAACTACTTGGAGTCTCTCTCTTTACAAAATGGTAACCTTTAACTATTTATAGGAAACATAGTTAGTATATCGATTATATTTACAAAATATCCATGTGTATAATAAAAACAATTGTCCTTAATACAAATATTAGAATTCAAAAGGCTTTCTAGTCCAATTTTGACAAAAAGACTAATATATGCTAAATAGACTAGCATATATTACAAAAAATATTATTTTATGTTACATTGGTGGGTCCCTTAGGTTAATGTTTCAATATTTTATTCACCTTAGTATATTGTTCTCTGATTAACTCAAAATGTATTGTAGGATTCATCAAACAATCTTCTTCTTGACCTGCTAATGTGTTAAATTATTTTTCACTCTTGGATTTAAGTTCCTGAATGCACTGGGCATCTGCAATATGCTTCCCTGATGTAATGATGATATAAAGGACCTTTCAATTGTCTTTAAAAGTCTAGCCTTGGTTTTTCTTGATGTTTTGGATGAAGGTACTGACCCTTTCCTTGAAATCTTCATCATCCATTAGGCTTATGTAATTGGTCTAAGAAGGGTTTACCAATAGTGCCTCTAAGACCTCCATCCTTGTTATCAAGCCTTTATCCTCCTCTATAAAGTTGTTGACACTATCACACCAACTGCTCAAGTATAATATCTTATCTTTAATGACTCCTAGGAGGACATGAAAATGCTTCAACTTGATGATCTTGATGCCTTAGACCTGCTTAGTGTTATGGACATTAATCAGTTTAGTTTCCTAATCTTTAGAGTTTTTCCACTAAGTGAGTAATGCCTTTGATTTCCCAATTTTATGGGTCAAGGTATTTTATCTAAGCTTTAGGGCCTTCAACCCTTCAAATTTTTCAAAGAAGTACTAATTCATTAGTTTCATTACATCCTCAGGGACTAGAAATGTAACCTATGCTTTCAAGTCTTTCTTCTCCTTTTCTAGATTGGTGATCCTCTATTGCATCCCCTAGATTCCAGCCAAGGTCATTGATGATTGGGCCATCACCAAACTTTCCACATCCTCTTAATGGATGGGATGTTCCCCTACTACTTACCCTTGTATAGGAGTTAGGCATACAAAAGGTTCCACCTTTAGAAAGGTGAACTCCTTGATGCCAATGGTATCTTTATTGGTTGTCACCCTTTCAAACCCTATTGCATCTAGATTATACATGATAGTGGCTACTAGTTTAGAGAGCTTGGGTGTCTTTGAGGTTTCAATCCAAGTTCCACTTGATGCTCCTAGATCTTTTATTTTCTTTCCACTTTCTTTAGCTACTTTAATAATTCTTCTTTCTTCTTGTTCCTTCATGAGTTACTTGATCTAGGGTTTAACATTATCAAGGTAATCTCTACCTATAGAGCTAGTGACTTCTAATGAGTGTGATTGGGAATGAACCTTTTGGATTTTACCATATAATAAATAGTTAGGAATGATAGGTCCATGTATGGGAAACTCATCACTAAACAAATTTACTTCAGTGGTGGGATGGGTACATGTTACCTTTGGTCTTTTGGAGGACCTAGGGACAAGGTATAGCTTAGATTTCCTCTTCTTTTGTGTGATACATAACTATTCCAATGCCACTTATTTTCCCTTCTTTTCCTCACCTCAACTGTGGCTTCCTCATCTTCTTGATTAGACCCATAGGTCTCTGCAAGTTCCTTAAAGAATTCTTCCACTATCTCATATGGTTCTAGGGCAACCATATCAAAGTATTCCACTGGAGAAGATGGTTTTGGAGGCTAGACTAATGATGAAGGGACTTCTCCTAGCCTTTCTTCTAGTTTATTCTCACCTGGTCCTTTAATTGGTATTATTTAATATTGAGGCTAACTTGGAGGTGCACTAGAAGTAGAAGGTAGTAGATGATATTGCAATGGGTTTATTTGCCATCTCTCCCTAGCTATATTCTCCTCTCTTTTTAGTCTATGTTCAAGCTTTAAACCATGCTTCTTGAACACGAGAAAACACTTCCTCAAATTTTACAACTTTGGTGTAAAAATGGTCATATTGACCAACCCTATGATTTTAGGTTACTTTGGTTAGTTGTTTGACTACAAATGAGGGACAACCTTATTATTGGGGTCCCATTCCTTTAGGTCATCCTTTTGAAAGTAGAAATCATCCTTATGTCTGGACATGATGTCCAATTGTTTCTAGTCCCGCATAAAATTTCTCCCAATCAAGAATGGGAAGAAATGTAGAATGCCCTTCCTATTCTCCTTATAGACATTATCAATTCCTTAAAATATTTGGTGAGAAATTTATTGCTAAAACAACTTGAGAGGACATAAATAGACAACCTAAATGGTTGGGTCATGATCCCTTCTATTCTAATAATGGTGCAATCTAGATAGTACCAAATATCTCTCATGAGTTCAACATACTTCTTGACAAGAGGGTGAAACCTAAGCATGGGGTTCCTTGTGATATTGGTGACCAAAGTAGGGTATATGCAATCACAAATGAACTGAATATGAACTCTATACTTGAAGATGTGCAACTTTACATAGTCATGGGAAATGGTAATTTTACTCTAGGAGGACCAATTCTTGACACTAGGAATATGAGTGGATGCCATTAATGAGTCCAATAGATAGGACATCAAGGTGAATTATTGGATTTTCAATTTTTTAATGACATAAAATTGTCTCCCTAAGTGGATGCTAATCAACTCTCTAATAGGTGGAGTTAGCTTCTATTCCACCATGAAATATATGTAGGAAACCCATCTGGAGTTGACATAGGTTGTGGTGGATGCACCTAAATCTCTACACAATAGGGTCATAACGATCCTCATACCTTCTCTAAATTTAATGACTAGGATTTTACCATCATGGTTATTGGATACATGAGTTCTTTAGATTAACCAAGGTCTCAGGATAGCATCAAGATTATGCTAAGTAGTCCATTTTTTGATGCTGGGGAGGTCTATGTGAGCTCTAGGGAGTTTTTAGTAGCCTTAAATATCTATTGGGGAAATATAGGAAATTCTACTTGGCCCTCCTTATTTAATGATCTAATCATTTTCTATTCTACAATAAATAAATAGGTGTGCAAGGATGTCAATGCAATGTAATACCTTTGGTTTAGCAGCAACTTAATGAAGACCTGTCATTTAAATTACAACTATGTCCTCAAACTTTATCTTGTTAACTACCACCCTTTTCTCACTAGATGATCAAGGCTATAGCTCCTCAATTTTGAAGAAAATATTGGACCAATTCTTTATGCCATTGGTCAATGCTCTAGTGTCCAATTTAGTACCTCTAAAACACCTCCCTTTATGGTTTATAAATAGATACATGTCTATCTCTTCTTTCCACTATTGCCTTACCACTACCATGATCTCAATTTCCTTGTAATATGACTAGTATTAATGCTTAAGATGATACTTATATCTTTATTAATGCAATTCTATTCTTAATAATCAAGTTTTGAGGCTTTAAGTCAAGTTATAGAGATTTAAGCTACTCTAGTAGGGTTTTTGAGGCTTTAATGGTTAAGGTGATAGTTTTCATAAATATATTCATGTCTAAGATCTTATATATGACACCATTTATGTAAATTATATCTTTTCAAGCACACAAAATCTTAGGATCATCATTTAATACTTACATGGCACTAACATGGACCTCCTTAAGCTTGTTCTCGTGGCACTCCCATGGGAATACCTTTAAAGATTAGCAATTGGATTTTAAATAAAGTATTTTATGTCAATCTATTGGACTAATATTATAGGATGAATGTGAACCTTTGATTAAGATCTTAGAGGTCATTTCTAGTTGGTCACTTGGGTCCTAGATGACCTGATTATGCCAAGTGGTGCATTCTAGCTTCTTTGGGAAATGAATGGATGTAGTTCATCCATGTGTTGAGATATCAAGCTCTGGGGTCCTTGGTTGAAAATTCCACCTTCACTTTGTGTTGTTAGATCAAGATCAGTGATTGAGTGAGAATCATTGATCATGATCCATGAGGTCGAAGTTGATTGGTTGAGAGGTCAGTTGTGGTTAAATTTGATGGTATCATTGATGTCAAAGATGTCTTCATGAATGTCAAATAATGGGAGCAAAAATATCAAATTTAAGATCATGAGGTTCCTTTTACCAAATTACAATGTGTTATACATCACGTTATTGATGCTCTCAGGACATTGGCGTTAACATGATCCATTGTATCAAGCTAGGTGATGAATGTGAACCATGGATCATGATCCAAGAGGTCTTCTCTGATTAGCTTAGATTTGGGGGCTCTTTGATCTCACTTTATTGGATCAAGGTCATTGGGTAAACGTAGGTAGTTACATCTTGTAAGATGCATGAATACTAAGCTAGTCCATGATGCACATAGGCTTAAGCCGAGGGGTTAAACTTAGATTAATAGTATTAAAAAACACTATGGTCTAAGTTTTAATGTGATAAGCCTAAGGTTTAAACATTTAGAAGGTCCCTTTTTAGACTAAGGATAAAAGTTTGGAGGATGGGGTTTATTTTGCAGACCTTACTAACATCAAATGGCATCCTCATGAATGTCAAATTATGGGTGTAAGGCCATCAAAATAAATGTTTTAGAAACTTTTATATTGAGCAAGGTTTAACACATAGTCCATCCTAAGATGATCTCATGCCATTGGATCGGGCCTCCAGGGAAGTGAGGACTGTTAGATCTACATCCAAGTTAAGACATTAAATTAGAGCATGATATGCATAGTGATTTAGACTAAAGTTTAGGATCCTTAAGACATCATTTATGTTGAACAAACACCAAGACATTTCAATATTAAAAATTAGGCTAAACTTTGATAAGGTCTTTGTCTAGGATCAAAAGGGGCTTGTGGACACAACATTTAACTAGGTTAGGAGGGATTTAAAAGGGGAAAGGACCATAAAAGGGGACTTAATTATAATTTTACATCAAGGTTTGGTCATGTTTAAAAACATAACTAAGACTTAATGTAAAATTATACTTAGGGACTTTTTTTTAAAAGAACCAATACCCGCTAAAATTTCTCCCACAAAATTTTTAATTTGAACCCTTAGGGTTTTTGCTCAAGAACCCTACCTTCCTGCATGAAACTTGCACTTATTCATCCAAGGGTAATAACTTGTAGGGTTAAATCATAAATAATAATTAAACATGCAAGAACCCATCCTTTTTTAGGTGGATGATCTTCAATTTCATAAAATAATAACCTCATGAAAGCTAGACCAGGATATAAATGTTTTGAAACATTTACAAGGGTCCCTATTTTGTAAATTAAAAAAAAATGGGGTATTTTAGTCCCAACAACAATGGTGAATTATAGGGGAAACATATCAATATGTTAAAAATTAGAAACACTAGTTTAAACCAACACATAAGTAATTTATCTCCTTTGATCCACATATCATTACTTAGGTTAATTTAAGGTTGAAACAAGATTTAAATGTGAATAATTCAAATCCTCATGTCAGAGCCTAAACATTTTGTGTTTATGCTTTTATTCCACTTACTATTTGTCATGAGACTTAAGGAAACAACATCCAGGTTCATATCATCTTGACCATTGCATCTGACTTTGAGCATATTTAGATGTTTTTTTAGGAATAATTGCTCTTAGTTCAGGGGAGGTTTGGGCATTGCTTTGCTGCTAGCCAAACATCGATAACCATGATAGAGATACCATTAGCTTCATTCATGTCCTTGTTCCACTACCAGCTAAGAATCTATAACCTCAATGGATGTTGCCTAAATCACCTTTGACTTTGCATATTTTGATTTAGCATTAAGTCCCTCTTTGTGTCTTTTTACTTTTTAACAAAGGTTAGGATCTAGGATAGCCAAGTTTAAGGATTTGGTCAAATGTTTTGGCCTTAGGATAATCATCTTTAGTTGAAACCTTAATCTCAAATAAGGATGTATTTTAAGTGAAAACATGCATATGCCTTAACTTTTGAACTCTCCTTCCACATACATGATTCTTCTTATAAAAGAGATTTGGTCTTAGGTAATATGTTGGATTATTGTAGGGGGCGGGGGTAGTTGAATTCCATGTGAGTATTTTGAAAGTATCTATATTGTAACATAATGATATATTACAACCTTAGGTCCTCTTGTGCATGATTCATTCCATCATTTGAAATACTTGGATTTTGAGCAATTATAAGCAAGGATAGTCCACAAGACTTTATTAAAATAAAGGAGCACAATCAAGTAGAAAGGATAAAATCCAAAACAAATAGCCAACAATAAACAATAAAACATAAGCAAACAAATATATACAAGCCAAGTAGGAAAGGAAACTAACTAGCCTAAATACTCTAACTCTAAGAAATCTTATAGATGTTATTCCATGAAGACCCCTAGTAGAGTAGAATAAAATTAATACTTGAGGTATTGCCCATATGTGGGCAATGCGAACTCTACTCATTGAAGGTATTTTATCTTGAAATTGTTGTTGCCCAAGGTCTATGAAATTTGGTATGGGCCAATCCACAATGGTGAAAACTTACCATGCTTGCCTTTAGGTTTTGATGCCTTGTCCCAAAGGAAGACTAGGTCTCCTTGTTTAAATACCTTCACCTTGAAACTTTTGTCAAACAATCTGTTCATAGTTTCTTGATGCCTACTAAAGTCTACAAATGCCTTATCTCTAGCATCCTCCATCTAAATGATGTCCAATAGCCTGGAATTAGTAAGCTCTTGGATTTCTTCCATGTATTCTTGCATGAATGTGAACATAGATAATTTGAGGGTGATGGGGAAGGTAGGTTATTGACCATACACCAAAAAAAATGGTAAATACTTAAGTGCCTACTTGATCCTTATTCTATTATCCCATAATGCATACTTAAGGAGCTTATGCCATATTCTAGGATTATCTGCAGTAGACTTTTTCATAGCCTTCATAAGATTCTTGTTTGTAGATTAGGAAACTCCATTTCCCTGAGGATAATGATTCGAGGAAAACTTCAAAGAGATGCCATTATCATGAGCCCATTTGATCATTCAATTGATATGAATGTAGATCCATTGTCACAAACTAAATAAACTAGGGTTCTAAATTTGGTGCAAATATTTTCTTCTAGGAAGTTGATCACTTCCTTTGTCCTACATTATTTGGTGACTATAGCTTCAATCCACCTTATGCAATAATTTGTAGTAGCTAGGACATATTTATGACCTTTAGAGGAATTGGGATTAATAACCCATACAAATTCTAATCCTCACTATGTAAAAGGTTTGTCTACCATCACATGTTGTAAAGGCATGGGCGCCTTTGGCTCTTTTGTGCTAAAAATATAGCATAAGTTGCACTCTCTCACATGTTTGTGAGAATCCTTGAAAATGGTGGGTCAATAGTACCCAAACTTGAGAATATTATGGGTTTTGGTTCTCCCAAAAGGATGTCCACTATCTAACTTTTCATGAAAAGTAGACAAGATTTGAGAAGCTTCTTCTTTGGACACACACCTTAAGTAGATCCCTTCAAATTTATTCCTTCAAAGGAATCCATATTTGATGAGCTAATGGGATGATTTAAGCCTTAAGGCTCTCCTTTATTCTCTGGTGAGTCCTGGGGGACAACTATCTTTGATGAGAAGATGTATTAAAGATTCATACCATTCAGTGGGTTGGGAGTTTTGTTGATCCAATTGCATGACATGAAGTTTGGGATTAGCATTGGAAATCATCTAGACTAGGACCTAACATTTCACCAATTTGGAAATCTTAATCTCTATATCATACTCTTGTAGTATTTCCATCCACTTGCCTCTTCTTTCCTTAAGCTCATTTTAACTTAACATAAGCTTTGTGGCTGGGTTTGGTAAGATGGCATGTTAAGGATGTAATGCTAGAAATTTTTTCATTACCTTCACCAGTGCATAGGCCTGCTTATGAATCAAATAATAGTTTACCTCTATATTTTTGAAATTGGTGCTCATGAAGGCTATAGGGTGGTCATTTCTATCCACCTTTTGAGTCAAGAATAAAGCCATGGTGTGGTGAAAATCAAATGAATACAAGTAAAAGTCTTTTGAGAAGTTATGAATTATCAAGACTGGGCCTTGATGATTTCTTTTTTGATGTCAGCAAAATATTTCTTGGATTATTCATCCCAAAAAAATTTAGCATATTTCTTGAGCATATCATTTAGACATTTGACAATCTCAATAAATCTTGAGATAAACTTTCTCACAAAGTTAATTTTATCAAATAATAACTTTAGCTGCTTCTAAATATTGGGTAGCTCAATCTTGGAAATGGTCTCCACTCTCTCAGGATCTATGGAAATCCCTTCTTTGGTGATGACATGCCCCAATAATTTTTATTTAATGATACATAATATGCTTTTATTGGGGTTGAGATATATACCATGCATCCTACACCTTTCAAACACTTGATTTAGGTGAATGAAATGGTCCTCAATTCTTGGAAAACACTATAAGATCATCCATTAATATGATGATGCATTTACCCACTAGACCCTAGAAACAATAGTCCATGGCCCTCTAAAAGGTGGCTCTTACATTAATCAATCCAAATGGCATTCTTTTGTAAGCATATGTTCCCCACTTGGTAGTGAAATTTGTTTTCATCCTATCTTCCTGAGCAACAAGCACTTGGTTATATTCAAAAAATCCATCCAAAAAGGACAACATGGATGATCCTAAAAAAACCTGTATGACTTATTCAAGAGAAGGTAGGGCATAATTTTTCTTTTCAAATGCTTTATTCATATTTCTAAAGTCTAAGCATAATCTTATTTTCCCATTCTTCTTTTTGACTAAGAACAGGTTGGCAACCCAAGTGGAGTGCCTAATAGGAAACACAATCCTTGCATCTAGCACATTCTTGACCTCTTCAAAGATCATGGGTTCTAAGATAGGGTTGACTAGCCTTTTTTTCTATCTAAAGGGTTTTCAAATATCCTTGAGACATATATTATGATTAATAACCCTTGGATCAAATATTTTTAGATCTTCATAGGACTAGGAAATTACATCTTTATACTTTATAAGCAACTCCCTAGCCTTTCTATTTTCCATTTTAGTGAAATCCTTTCCTATCCTTACTTACTAGGGTTGATTATGTGTGATGATATCTACTATATGATAGTCCTTACCATTTACCTTGGGAAACTTAGGTGTTTCAATAATCTTGTCATGATTAAACAACATTTGTAATGAGATCATCCTTTTAGGTATCTTATTGTCATTTATTTGGATGATTTTACCATTAAGCTTTCTTTTATAATAAATCTCATCATCTTCATCAATGATGTGAGCTTTAAAGGCCCCAAAATTGGTCAAGAAATCTAGAATTTGTTGATCATCATTAAAGACTTGAAAATGAATCACATTATCTAGGACTGAGGGGCATGGCATTAGCTCAATACTAAGGTTAGGGGAATCATGATTGGGCATAAGGTTAGCCACAATAGAGGCCAACTCATTAGTAGTTATATTGTCTTCCCTAGGGATATACACAATGTTCAAAGCATCAAAAGATTCCATCAAGTTCCAAAATATAAACTTGTACCTCTTAAGGTAAGATAGCTTTTATTGGTACTTGATCCTTAATTGATTGACCACCAGTTCAGAATCCCCATAAACAAGAAGTTTACTAGATTTATGCTTAATAACAAGTTGTAATCTTAGAATGAGAGCTTCATACTCATCCAAATTATTAGTGCATGGGAACTGTAATGTATAGTATGCATGGTATTAATTTTTTGTAGGGTCTATCAATACAATACCAACCCTTGATCCTAATTTTTACTTGGCACCATCAACATACAACTTCCATACGCCAAGTAAAGGAGGAGGGTCTATGGAACTAGGCTCTTTATAGTGTATAAAGTGAAAAGTCCTAGATTAGAGTCAAGGAAGTTTATCTTTTCATTGAAAAAAAGTATTATATTATCATATGTCTCATCCTTGGTTCTCTTTTTACCCTTATTTGATTTTTCACACTTTTCCAAGGCAACCATAAGTTAGAGCAGTCAGTAGACATGTATCCATTCAAGGCCTTATTCCATTCTCTACTCAAAATCAATCCATAAGCACTGGGAATATATATAAAT
The DNA here is from genome assembly GCA_037957365.1 of Torreya grandis. NCBI lineage: Eukaryota > Viridiplantae > Streptophyta > Pinopsida > Cupressales > Taxaceae > Torreya > Torreya grandis. The sequence goes on from JARHVA010006064.1 coordinate 271,753, forward strand.
TTTATGTCAATGAATTTTTGAACACTTGGTTCATTAGATAACTACATATGTACATTCAATAACTCCCCAATGTCTTTTACTCTTGACTTATCCAATTGTGTGACCACCCTATCAGACTTGATTGTGGTCAACCCAAGTTATTCACATATCCTAATAGGCATGATGTTGGTTGAGGATCTATATTATAAAAGGCAATTATGGACATTCTTCCCAAATATCATAACTATAAGCAAGAAGTGTGGGGACTCTACTTTGGTTACTTGAATAGTCACATTCACACTATCACTCTTAGGAGGCTTCCTCGGTTTCTTGGACAAGGATTCCAAGAGTAAATATATTTGTTCTATAATCTGAGTTAGCTCATGTAGAGTAATATTATCTTAAATGTTTTTCATATCTTCGATAATGTTATAACTACTTTTCCTTGAAGGTTCAATAGTAGGTTTAAAAAACCTACCCTTAGGTGGTTCAGGATCATTCTTTGATGTAGTGTCTGGAGGAGTCCTATAATTCTTAGGGAGAGTGGAAGTAGTCAATGGCTGATTTTTTTATCTATTTATCATAGGGTATGTCTTTAATAATTTCTAGATGCTTGAATCTCTTCAGAGATATTCTCAGGCTCATTATCCTCTTAAAAAGGGAATTAAAATGTCTCTACCATGTGCACTTGGACATATGGATGGGATCCAGAAGGACTTGCACTAGTATCTCTATTTGGGACTACCTCAAATTTGTTGATTTATTCTTTGAAAACTTCAAAAGCCTTGAAAAAATCAATGCAATCAATCCCACCATGTTTAGAGGTAGCATGCACCCTACAATAATCCTACAAGGCAATATCAGTGAGATTAATATCCATGGTCTTTTTGATAGAGGAAATTTCATTGGATTTATTATTGTAGAAAATATAATTCAAAAATATATTTCAAATCCTATTGAACTTTTGAAATTTGAAGTTCCTCCCATAGTTGTCATTATCATTGCCAACTTGCTTTTGTAATTGCAAGAAATATGTGTTGATCTTCTGGACTATCTTTAGTATAGATTTATTCTAATTATTTGGGGTCTCAAAATTTTGTACTTGGTTATTTTTAGTACCATTTAATGGTACTAAATACTTTAGTTCATTGGTGTGAAATCTATTAGTAACTTGATGACTCAAAAAACTTAGGTTTTGATTAGGAGAACATGGCTAGTAGGTAGTATATTTAGAGCAGGGAACTAGTTTAATGCTGGAGCATTTTGGTTATTATTTATTAAAAGATGTAATGTAGGTATCTAAGGATTAAAACTTGGGATAGAATAAGCCATCTGTCCTTGATGCTACATTTGGTCACTAATAACCATTGCTTTAGAATAAGCTTGAGACAATGTGTTGATAGATGGGAAAGCTCTTTTTAGAAACACAAAAGTCATGGGGTCTACTGCATCTTTCTAAACTTCTAGAGCTAAATCCTCATTATATTTGTATGGATCCATGGTTTGGCTAAAATTCTTTTCAAACCTAGTATTAAAGGATAGAATGGGCTCATTTTCATCTCTCTTAATTGTTGTATATTGGTGATAAATGACACAGGGGCTTATGATCTTCCCAAATTGATCAATAAAAATAGTGTCAAAATTATTCCATGATGTAATATTATTATCAAGTAAATTGAGGAACCATTCATATGTAGCATCTTTGAATGTAAAAGTAAATAATATATAATCTACATCTTCATAGATGAAGTTTAATAAACTTAAGTCAGCCTTGAAAGATTTAACATGTTCTTCTATAGTTGCAACATTAGTTGGACTATATATTAGTAACTACATTTTAGGATTACGAGGAAAGTCATGAACTACACCTGGTACATTGATGGGGGAACTTCCAAGACATGCCATATCTAGATGAAAATTGAATGTAATAACCCCTTGTAAAGGTGAAGATGGTAGAGACTTGGAATGCCTATGTCTTCCTCTATCTTTCCTAGTTATTCTATGGGTTTCTAGCTCAAGAAAGGGTTCTCTTGTCTCTGAATGTGATATGGTCTTGATCCTTGGAAATTTCAGCTTGAAGATTAAGGATCCTATTTGTAAAATGATTTAAAAAGTTAGAATTCACAAAGAACTATAATCAACCATCACATCGAGCCCATTTTATTGAATATTTTCTTGTAAAGGGATAGATACTGATATTTGACTAAGTAACCTCAAATATGTATTTAATTATGCAAAGATAGCGATTCTTCTCAACCTATGACTCAAATAAACTCAATATTCACCAAGAATTGTCAATATTCAACCAAAACAAACCATTATAATTTCAAATACTATGAATTATTAAATCCTAAAGCTATCTTTACCATAATTTAACTATTTCCTTAGAGAACTAGGATTTTTTCCCAACAAAACACAAAGATAGGTGAGAAACCACCAAGATCAAGGATATTTATACTTAGAGTGAATAATCACTCATAAGGGTTAAGAATCCTTTAAATTTATTATAGGAATTATCATAATTGATCAAGCATGCTCTCCTTTTAGTGCCAATAGGAGCTTCCTATTGATGCTTCTAATTAACTCATAGGTGTTCTTCAGTGTTGATGAATACTTATCATTTTAGTGTTCAAATAATCCAAGGCATGAGTTGTAGTTTGTGACAATTTTGTGGTGTCTGTAGTGGAATAGAAGTAGAGTATGAGAACTATCCACAATAAAATTTGGTGCTTGGGAGCCATCAGGGTCTAGATCTTTGTGATATTTCTAACCAACAAGTTAATCTAAATTGATATTAACAATGATCTTTAAACTAGGTGAGATTTGATAAAGAAAATATAAAAAGGAAGGGTAAGGTAGAAAAGAAAACGTGATTGCAAATTCCCCTCTCAAATATTATGACAAATTTCTAATTACTTTGAGAATACATGAATTAATTTGTGGTGTAAAATAGTATAAAATTAGATTCCATCACAAACCAAGCAAGCTTCAAAAGAGATATATAAACCACAAGTAAGGACTAAGTTTACTTTAAAAATTTGATACTATAACCTGAATATCATAAGCACATCCAAATGCAGAGCAAATAAAATGAAGTATACCTAAGATATTTTTAGTTAATCTGGCATTAACATAAATTAATAGCCATATGATAGAAAATGTAGCTCACAATGTAGAGAACCATTTGAATTTAATATAATAACATGCAATTGAGAGACAACATTGGCTTTCAAAAAACTATTCAGACAATCTTTTCATAATTTCTTAGTTGTATTAAATTCTCTTTTTTATAAAAATTGCTCAGAGTCTCTCTCTTTACAAAATGGTAACCTTTTCCTATTTATAGGAAACATAGGTGGTATACTAGTTATCTTTTCAAAATATCCATGTGTATGATAGGGGCAGTTGTCCTTAATACAAATATTACAATGCACAAGTATTTCTATGCCAATTTTGACAAAAGGACTAATATATACTGACAAACTAGCATATATTACAAAATAATATTATTTTATGTTACGTTGGTGGGTCCCTTAGGTTAATAATTGAGGATGTTCTTTAACTTAGTATATTGTTCATTTATTAACTTAAAATCTACTACATACTTCATCAAACAATCCTCTTCTTGACTTGCCAATGTGTTAAATTCTTTGTAACTCTTGGCTTTAATTTCCTGAATGCATTGGGCCTCTACAATATAATTCACAAATGTAATGATGATATCAAGGACCTTTTGATTTTATTTGATAGGCTGGCCTTGGTTGTCCTTGATGTTCTAGATGAAGGTACTGACCCTTTACTTAAAATCCTCATCATCCATCAAACATGTGGCATTAGTCTTAGAAGGGTTTACCAATAGTGACTTTAAGAGCTTCTCCATCATTGAGATCAACCCTTTGTCCCCTTCTATGAGTTGTTGAAGTTCAATATCTTATCTTCAATGACTTTTAGGAGGGCATGCAAATGACTCAACTTGATGATCTTGATGCCTTGGACCTACTTGGTGTGATGAGCATTAATCAATTTAGTTCCTTGATCTCTAGAGTTCTACCACTAAGTGATTGATGCCTATGATTTACAAATTCTATGCGTCAATGTATTCAATCTGAGCTTCAAGGATTTTAACCCTTCAAATGTGTCAAAATACTTATCCAATAGTTTTTTTACATCCTCAGGGATTTGAAATGTAACATGTGTTTCCAAGTCTTTCTTCTCTTTTTCTAGATTTGTGATCCTCTGTTGCATCCCTTGGATTTCAGCCAAGGTCATTGTTGATTGGGACACCACCAAACTTGCCACATCCTCTTGATGGATGGGATGCTCCCATGCTTCTTACCCTTGTATAGGAGTTAAGCCTATAAAAGGTTCCACCTTTTGAAAGGTGAACTCCTCGATGCCAATGGTAGATTTCTTGGTTGTCACCCTTTCAAACCCTAATGTATGTAGATTATACATGATAATGGAAATTGGTTCAAAGAGTTTAGGTGTCTCTAGGGTTTCAATCCTAGTTCTACTTGATGCTCTTGGATATTTTATTTTCTTGTCACTTTTTGTGGCTGATTAAACAATTCTTCTTTCTTTTTATTCCTTCATGAGCTCCTTGATCCAGGGTTTGACATTGTCAAGGGGATCTACACCTATACATTTAGTGATTACTAGTGAGTGTCATTGGGAATCAACCTTTTGGAGTTTCCCATTTATAAACTAGTAAGGAATGACAGGTCCATGTATGGGGAACTCATCACTGAAAAAATTTACTTCATTGGTGGGATGGGTCCATGTCACCTTTGGTCTTTTAGAGGACCTAGGGACAAGGGCCAACTTAGCTTCCCTCTTCTTTTATGTGATAGGGACCAATTCCAATGCCACTTCTTTTCCATTCTCTTCCTCACCTCTTTAAGGTCCTTTAATTTGTGCCATTTCAACTATGGCTTCAGCATGTTCTTGATTAGACCCATAGGTCTCTACAAGTTCCTTGGAGAATTCTTCTACTATCTCATATGTTTATAGGGCAGACATATCAAAGTGTTTCAGTAGAGAAGATGGCTTTGAAGGTTGGAATGATAATGAAGTGCCTTCTCCTAGCCTTTCTTCTAGTTTCTTCTCACCAAGTCCTATAATTTTGAGTGCTTGCTATTGTGGCTGACTTGGAGGTACACTAGAAGTGGAAGGCAGTAGATAATACTATAATGGGTTCATTTTCCATCTCTCCCCAGTTGGTTTCTCCTCTCTTTGCAGTCTATGTTCAAGCTTGAAACCATGTTGCCGGCACCTAGCAAGGACTTCCTAAAATTTTGTAGCTTTGTTGTAAAAATAGTCATATGGACCATCCCTATGCTCATAGGTTACTTCGGTTAGTTTCTTTGACTAAAAATGGGGGAAAACCTTGTTATTGGGGTCCCATTCCTTTAGGTCATCATTTTGAAATCAGAAGGCATCCCTATGTCTGGATATGATGTCCAATTATTTATAGTCCTAAATCAAAGTTCTCCTAATCAAGAATGGGAAGGGATGCAGAATGCCCTTCCTCTTCTCCTTGAAAACATTATCAATTCCTTGAAAGATTTGGTGAGAAACTTAATTCTCAGCCAACTTGAGGGGGATATAGATAGGCAACCTAAATGGCTGGGTAATCATCCCTTCTATTCTAATAATGGTGCAGTTTGGATAGCACCAAATATCTCACATGATTTCAACATAATTCTTGATAAGAGGGTGCATCCTAGGGATGAGGTTACCTATGATATTCTTGACCAAATTAGGGTATATGAAATCCCAAATGAACTGCATATGAACTCTTTAATTGAAGATGTGCAACTTCACATAATGATGGGAAATGGTAATTTTGCTATGGGAGGACCAATTATTGACACTAAGAGTATGACTGGATGTCATTAATGAGTCTAAACAATAAGAAATCATGGTGAATTATTGTATTATATTTTTCTTAATGCCATAAAATTGTCTCTCCAAGTGGATGCTAATCAACTCTCTAATAGGTGGAGTTTGCTTCTCTTCCACCATGAAATATATATAGGAAAACTATGTCTGGGGTTAATATAGGTTGTGGTGGATACCCCTAAATTTATATAAAATAGGGTCATAATGATGCTAATACCTTCTCTTAATTGAATGATAGGTATTTTACCATCATGGTTCTTGGCTACATGAGTTCCTTGGATTAACCAAGGTCTCAAGATAACATCTAGATTATGCTAGGTAGTTTTTATTTAATGGAGGGGAGGTCTATGTGAGATATAAAGAGCTTGTAGTAGCCTTAAAAATCTACTATGGTAATATAGGAAATTATAATTAACCCTCCTTCTTTGATTATCTAGTTATTATATATTCTACATTTAACAAATATGGGTGCAAGGTTGTCAATGCAATGTAATACCTTAGGTTTAGTTGCAGCTTGATGAAGACCTATCATTTGAATTACAACCAGGTCCTCAAAATTTATCTTGGTGACTAACACCCTTTTCTCATTGGATGATAGAGGTTGTAGATCCTCAATTGTGAAGAAAATCTTGGACCAATTCTTCATGCCATTGGCTAATGCTCCTGTGTATAATTTAGTATCTCTAAAACACCTCCCTTCATGGTTTGTAGATAGATACATGTCCATATATTCTTTCCACTATTGCCTTACCACTATCATGATCTCAATTATCTTGGAATATGACTGGTCTTGAAGCTCAGGATGACACATTGAGCTTGTTTAATGTAGTTGTGTCCTTAATAGTCAAGTTTTAAGGCTTTAAGTCAAGTTTTAGGGATTTATGTTGCTCTGGTAGGGTTTTTGAGGATTTAATGTCTAAGGTGATGGTTTTAATAAATGTATTCATGTCTCAAATATTATGGATGGCACCACTCACGAAAATTCTCTCTTTTTGGGTGTGTTAAATCTTAAGATTGTCTTTTAATGCTTATATGGTGCTTACATAGACCTCTTTAAGCTTGTTCCCATGTCACTCCCATGGGAATCCTTTTCATTATTATCCATTTGATTTTAAATAAATAATTTTAAGTCACTCTATTTGATTAGGATTTTTGGATTAATGCAAGACATTGATTAGGATCTCAGATGTCCTTTTTGGTTGGTCACTCAGGTCCTAGATGACCTAATTATGCCAAGTGGTTTTTTTTGGCTTCCATAGGAAATGACTGGATGGGGTTCATCATATGTTGAGGTTTCAAGATTTAGGGTCATTGGTTAAAAATTTCACCTTCACTTCACATGGTTTAATCAAGATCAAAGATCGAGGAAGAATAATTGATCATGATCCATGAGGTTGAAGTTGATTAGTTGAGAGGTCAGCTATGGTTAAATTTGATAGTCTCATTGATGTTAAGACATCATTTTAAACATCAAACGATGGGAGTATGAATATAAAATTAAAGCTCATGAGGTTCCTTTATGTAAATGATAAAATGCCCCATGTCATGTTATTAGTGCTCTCAGGACTTTGGGGTCAATGTAGTCCATTGGATCAAGCTAGATGATGAATGTTAACTATGGATTGTGATCTAAGAGGTCTTCTCTGATTGGCTCAGCTTTGAGGGATCTTTGATCTCACTCTATTGGATCAAGGTCGATAGGTGAACATAGGTAGTCAGATCTTGTAAGATTTATGAACATTAAGTTATTCCATGATGCACATAGGCTAAAGTTGAGGGGTTAACCTTATACTAATAGTGTTAAAAAACACTATGGTCTAAGTTTTAATGTGATAAGCCTAAGGCTTAAACATTTAGAAGGTCCCCTTTTAGACTAAGGATAAAAGTTTGGATGGGGTTTATTTTGAAGGCCTAATGGCATCCTCATGAATGTCAAATGAGGGGAGTGAGGTTTTCAAAATAAATGCCATATAAAATTTTATAGTGAGTAGTTAGCACATAGTCCATCCTAGGATGATCTCAAACCATTGGATTGGGATTTTAGGGAAGTGAGGAAAGTTATATCTACATCCAAGTTAAGACATCAAATTAGAGCATGACATGCGTACTTATTTAGACTAATGTTTAAGATCTTCAAGGCATCGTCTGTGTTGAACAAACACCAAGACATTTTAGGATTGAAGCTTAGGCTAAATGTTGATAAGGTCTTAGTCTAAGATGAAAAGGGGCTTGTGGATATAACATTTATTGAGGTTAGGAGGGTTTTAAAAGGTGAAAAAACATAAAAGGGGACTTAAGTATAATATTATGTCAATGTTTGGGCATGTTTAAAAACATAACTGAGCCTTAATATAAACTTAGACTTATGGTCTTTTTTTTTAAAGGATCAATTCCCGCTAAATTTTCTCCCACAAAAATTTAAATTTGAACCCTTAGGATTTTTTTCATGGAAACCCTACCTTCCTCCATAAAATATGCACTTATCCATCCAAGGGTAATCATCATTAGGGTTAGCTCATAAAGCACAATTCAACATGCAAAGACCCATCCCTTTTTAGGCGGATGATCTTCAAATTATAAAAAGAATAACCTCATGAAAGTTAGACTAGGATATAGATGTTTTGAAACATTTAAAAGGGTCCTTATTTTGCAAAGCCAAAAAAAATGGGGTATGTTGGTCCCACTAACATGAACCTTCACACTTCCCAAAACATTTGTACAAGTCATTAAATGCCCCTTTTTTGATGTCAAAATGACTCTTAAGACTTAAAATATAAAAAGGACTATGGACCAAGGCTAATATAAAATTAAGTGACACCAATTAACCTATAATACACCTTTAGACATAATATATTAGATCCCTAAACACCTAAAAATCAATTTTTTACCTATAGGGGTCCCATTTTGACTTAAAAGTCAAATTTGGTCAACAAATTGGTGACTCATAGGGGTAGTATGCCTGCTATACTAACTAGACTAGTAGTCTTATCAGTCCATTGGAATTAGGGAGTTATATAAAGTTAAAGACAAAAAAGAAAACCTTTGACTATTGAGCACAAGGATTTGATCAAGATAAGACCTCTTGAATACCTCAACTATACAAAATAAAGGACACACACCACACCATGCAAACACACTAACAAGACACACACACACATGTGATTAAGGAACTTAGGGAAGTCAAAAAACAAACTATTATGCACAACTAAAAAGTAAGCATACCTCTTTTTTAGGATCAAAAGGAATTTTTTTGAATCTTCTTTTGTATTGGATAAATCATAGTGCCAAGCATGTTTCTCCTTGAATTTGATGCTTTGTATATCAGACCTATTCCTTTGCATTTCAATTGATCTTCCCTCAAGTAGATAATCTTCAAATGATTCTCCAATTTAGATATATTCGTCTTAAAATTTTACACATACCTAATATTTTTGCCTACTCATCTCATAATCAAATTTTATCTGCTTAGTACTCATGGCTTCAAAAGAAGTAGTTTCATATTCCTTAGATGATTGAGGCCAATAGGAGCTTGTTCCATCCTTAAATAGCTGATGTGTTTCTCCTAATTAATCAAGATGATGATACCCCATATTTATTATTTCAAACATGTCATCATAATATACATATGCCTTTTGGAAGGATAGATTTGAAAGGTTATTTTTCCTTTGCATACTCACTTGAGTGTCAAGGCTACGCTGTTTATTCTTTACTAGATCATAGTCTCCTTGAAGAGGAGTATAACCTGATATAGTGACTGTAAAAAAATCATCTCAAGGTGTATTAAGAACTTTTTATTTCTCATCTATGCATTTTGGACAATGTCATCTTGGTCACCATCACTTGTAATCAACTCCAAAGAATTTGTAGACCCCTTGAGAGACTCAAACTCATTGAAAATGTTTTCAAAATTTTAACACAAGTCCTCATCCAATTTTTGAATAGAATCATGAAGTGTAAAATAAGAGGATCTCCTTCATCCTCTTCCTTAGAATCCAAAAGGACTTCATCTAAGATTTCCTCTTCAACACAAGAAAAACATTCTTCACTATCAACCAAATAAGAAGACTCAACACAAGGGCTCACCTCTTCTTCAACACTTAGGACACCTTGAGATATCTTATATTGTGTATCATCTATCATAGTTTTATCTTTCCTCACAAGGGATACAATATCTTCCATCTTCTTCTCTTTTTTGGTGATGCCAAGACTAGGAATCTTGAAATCTATTTACCTATCCCAATGAGGTTACCAAGGAGTTTCACTTTATTCAAGGAAGAGTTATGAATTTTTCTTAACCAAATTATCTTCTTTAGGTTCCCATACCATAGGTCCACAAGGGAAAGGGTGATGGGATGAGGACAAGAGGAACTAGTTGGTGGAGGTGAAAGATAGGGCTCAAAATTATATTAAGAATGCAAAGTTGGGGATTCTTTTGGGAGCTCTTGAGGAAGGGGAGCCAGAACTTGGGATAAGACGAAATTGTTATGTTCCTTCCACTTGATAATGAATTCATTAACATTTGATTCAACTTGGAAACTTTTTTGACAGATCTTAGATGGGGTGTGTGTAGGCATATGATCTTTTAGGTCTAAACCTTCCATCACACATTAACTTAACAACTTCATCTTTGGATCCAAATATTCAATTTGATTTTTTAGGTTATCTTTAAAAAGTCCTTGAAGTTCATAAGAATCATCATGAGGATAAGGAGTACAAGATGGATCATATGGAGGACAGGAGGTCTCTTCTTGAGTAAGGGTAGGAGAGACTTGCAAAGGATAAACTTCATTATCAACTTTACAATCCTTAACAATATTTTATCTTATTTATTTCCCCATGATTCCACTATATTATTCTAGATTAGGATGATAGGATTATAATTATTTTCTTGATATGGGGATGAAATTTGAGGAGTGGCTGAAGTGTTCAAGTTCTTTGGGATCACTTTAGGCTTGGATTTTCCACCTTATCTCGAACTTGGAATCTCATATCTAGAGGTATTTTAATGAGATGGAGATGTGATGGGAGAGGTAAATGAGGGATTGGACCATAATCCATTTTATAATAACATGGAATATTTCATTTGATTATTATCCAACTCAATTTGTCTATCAAGATTAACTTCAAAAACAAGGTTTCTCTTTTCAAGTCTCTCTTCAAAATAATGGGGAAAAGGATGACTTTGGTAAGCTTAATTAGGATGATGAATAGGGGACAAATATGATTGATATAAATATTATGGAAGTGGATATGAAGGATGATAGGTTTGGTGATGTTGCCTTTCATGAATTATTATCATATCCTCTAAGGATGAAACTAGGCCACTCACATTTAACATCTCACTTACGAGGCTTTGCCAATTGGATCTCTCAATAGGTGCCCACTCTATTTTGACCATATATAATTCATCTCTCACCTATATTGATAAGATTACTAGGAACCTCTAGACCATATACCCTTTGTGAGTCAAGATCCAACATGTACTTCTAATATGCCAAAAGTGTTTGCTTGAAAGTTGAGATGGATTGACTTGAGAAATGGTTAGGTTGACTAGGAAGATAAAAATATTGATAAGGTTGGATATAGGACTAATATAATTCATTAATGGGCTGATAAAATTCATATTGGAGCTGATACACTTCATGACAAGGTTGATTAATAACTTGTTCTTGTTGATAGGGAATGTCATACTCTTGGAATGTCTCACTAACTTGTCTAAAATAGTACTCAACACCAAAAATAGCCATGAAACCTAATTATGAATAAATAAAACAAATAAATATGTTACCAAAAATATTCAAAAATAAACTTGGGTGATTTTGGCAGCAATTTAGGTGACAATTCAAGTGACAGTTCCACCCTAATTGATGACATAACTTCTGGGATCCATAACTTTTTCATCATAGCTCCAATTGAATCACCATTTGAACCATTGGAAACATAAGAATGAGGAGAATTACATGAGATGGAATTTATATCTACTAAATTTAGTTTGACCCAAAAAACCCAATATAAGTACCAAAAATTTCAATTTTAGTAGTGCAGTCTAAAAATATTAAGTTTCTAAAAATAGTAATTCCTCAAGTTCTATATTGTTTTAAAGCATGGAAGTCTAAACCACTTAATCTCAATAAATATTGGTGACCTTAAAAATCCTCCACCTACTTTAAAAATGGGTATAATTAATATTTAACTCAAAATGGAAAATCAAATATCTCTTCCCAGAGATAAGCATATAGTTGTATTGCGATCTTGAATAATAATACATCTCTTCTCAGAGAATTCATTATTACTATGTTATTTATATGTTCTTGAAATATTTATCAACCAAAAATTATGATTTTTGGATCACTGGGATACTTGACTATCTGATGTATCTTCAAAGTCACGATTGATGCTTTGATACATGCCTCTAAAGGCTGATTATTGAAAGACAACACCAAAAATCTTTCAACATCTTAGACTAAGAGTCCCACAGGGAATGCATAAAACTATTGTCACTTGTATTTTCACCCTTTGATGATATTTATAATCTCTCTGCATTCAACTAGCATAATAGAAACACCTCTAGTCTTGTGGGTAGCCTAAGGATGAGGTGAATCTCTAAATAGGGCCAGTTTCCTTGATGTACCATTTTGGATCACAATTACACCTAAATTTATTTTTTAGGTAGAAATTGAGAGATATAAATTAATGTAAATTATACTTAAGAGTGTGATACACCAAATAAGATGATGAATTCCAACTAGTAGCATGTTTCACATGAGAACAAAATACTAACCAAACATAAACTCCTTTAATCTACATATTCTCACATCAATGCTACATTATGAGGTTATGGATGAATGTGAAAATATAGGAAGACTAGAAAAGAGGCATTTAATTTCAATAATGACTAGACTAATTCACTCAATCCTTGACATTTCTTAGAATACTTGACATGCCCTGCAAGAAGAAGCTTTCCAACTGTAAATAGGATAAAAGAATGAGACAACATGATAAGGAATCCATAGTCTTCACTAAGCAAGATCCAATATTCAAGTAGAAAACAATAAAAATATTAATTAATAGGTAAAAAATTAGTATTATTATCGATCAAATGGTATGAAAATGAACAGAGTTTTTCCATACTTAGGTAGAGCATAGGTTGCAATGGCCAAAATGGCTAGTTCTTTTAGAACTTGAGATAAAGGAGTAGATAAAAGTCCAAGGATAAAAAGGACACTTGTGAAGATGATAAAATTATTTATTTTTTAATTATAAGAGTATATGAGATGAATCATGTAAGTTTAGGAAGTAAAAATGTCAATCCAAGTCATAAACCTCATGAAAAGTGGCATGAAACTCCTCATTCTAGCTCAAAAAATGGCCTTCATGATTTAGACCTATTTGAACATCAAAAAACTGATTAGGGATATGTATTATGATTATAATTAATGGTAATGGTTTCATTAATGACTCTCCATGCATTGGCTTTAGGTTTTGTCCTTTGGAAACTTCTAAAGATGAGCCATCATCATCTATAGTGTAAAAAACTCCTCCTGCATGCACCCTACACACCTGGCCTCAAATTTGGCTTTATTTTCCCATGAAAATATATGTGAGTGAGGTTATTAAATTTTTAAATAACCTAAATGGCCTTTTAATCATCAGGGGAACCTTAAAATGATCTCACTTAAAGTTTTCAACCCTTCTCACTAGCTTGTCCACTATGCCAATTTTGACTCGCTGAGATGAGAGATATTGCTTACATAATTAAATTTTTTTCAAGACATTAAATTTACCTAAATATTTATTACAATTCCTAATCTTCTCTCCAAACTTGATTTCATCTTCAGAATCCTCCTTTAGCCTATAAAACACATAAAATAGTCAAAAGTACCCTATTTTATACCCTACTCATAAAAAATTGTATAGTAAAAAATCATAGGGATTATATTTAATGAGTATCCTACAAGGCCTAATCATCATCCTGGTCAAACTAGTCCAATATATTAGCTATCAAACTCTGTTTCTCCAAACTGGTCACTGGCACGGGTTTGCAAGGGTTTTTAATTGTTTCCACTCTTAAATTTAATTCATAAAAACTTGGCATTATAAAACAAAAAAAATCCCCAAAAATGACCTTTAGGTAGCCTATTAACCTCCCTAAACTCCATTAGCCTCCATGAAAATCATCAATAGAGAAATGAGCACTTGAAATCACCTTATCAAGCTTGTTTTCTTATTCCTTATAGGTTTGAGTTGGTTTTGGGATAAAAAATGACTTGTTTGTGATTAATATAAAATTTTAAAGCTTTCATATACCTATAATGACCATATAATCATTATCTCATAGGTTAGGAAGCATATCTCATGTGTAAAGTGAAATTAGTTCCCCATTTGGCTTCTAGGCCTAAATCTTAGCTAGTAGGCCTACCTACACTCTTGTGGTTTAGACCATATAGATGAGTTTATTTAAATTTTAATATATATATATATATATATATATATATATATATATATATATATATATATATATATATATATATATATATATATATATATATATATCACCTTGTTTTTACCCCTAAAAACATTTTATAATTATTTGGAAATCTTCCTTAGATCTAGAAGTGAAAATGAACTCTTGTTTAGAATCTAGGCATACCCTTGCCTCATGAGCTTATCTGCAGCTTTAAGACTATAGTGTACCCTACTAAATTCCATTATTTTATGAATGTTATAACATATTTACTTATATTTTTTCCAACTCCCTATACTTATTTTAAATTTACAAACATCCACTAGTTCATTTCTTTGACTCTATTTCCAAAAGTGCCAGTGTTTGCACCTAAAGAAAGTACCCTTTATATGAGACAAAACAAAGGGTAATTTCAATATTTTATCAATAAAATATCATATTATAGGGCCTTAAAAAAGTTTTAAATTTGTTATAAAAAACTTTTATCTCTTGAACAAGTCATTTGACCTTCCAAAAGCCTTGAGATCCAAGACAAACTATATAGGAAAACATTATGTGTAGGATTCCTCATGTGAACTATGTGTTATAGGTTAGCATCCCTTTATTTGATTGTATTATATAATGATAAATACAAAATAATATAATTATTATAGTTTTAGTTATTCCCATATCCATTTTTTTCTCTAATATTTCACATGCTCTTTACACTCTTGCCTAATCAAGACTGAGTGCGTTACCCTGACTATGTCCTACTCCTTTAACACCATGCACATAATTGAAAAGTAATTATATGGTGTTTGATAGTGTTATGAGACTATTTGTATCTCCCAAGTTCAATAGGTAATTTTTTTGACCTAATAATTCCATATTGATTTGAGTCCATGCCAATAACCTCAACTTTTTTGCTCTCTTCCCCTTGCAATAAACTAAAGTTGACTGTCCAGGGCCTGTATGTGTCTTATATCTAATTTAGGCCTTGAATAAAATAAGTAAGTTCTTAATGAAACTATATATTATAATATACCTATTATTTTAAATTATTAATCATGATTGGAACATACCAGTCACCAAGGAACCATCTCTCTCTATCTCACTATTTCATACAACCACACAGTTGGCTGTAGGTGTATGCTTCAAAGCTTAAGACATATATATGTATAATTATTCCTTGTTCATGATTTTTGGAGACTCTACTTTAAGATTTAAATTAACTTGGAACTTTTTCATAATTATATTCACTATAAATGGGATAAGACATCACGTAGCTATAGTGCTTTAGCCACTATCTGAAAACCCTGTTGTAGATGAACATCTAAATTCTTCAACACCTATAGATGCATCTTGAACCCTATAACATCACAAATAAACTCCCATTGGTTATATTTTAGATCAAAATTATTCCATATAAATCATTTAGGAACATTACACTATGGTGGTAAGGACTAATTCCAACCTTAGGTGAAAAAGAGGCTCTTTCAGACTCATACTTGTAGATGTTAATGGAGGAAAAATAATGCCTTTGTTGACAACTTTAACACCTACAACTATTGCCTTTACTTATTTATTTGCATTAGAAACTTGGAAACGTAACTATACATTATATATAATACAAAATATACTTATTTAGGTGCTCCAAGACTTTGTCACACTCCCTCATATGACACCAACAAAACCATTAGGCGCTCTATTTTGTACTTTCTGGGAAAATGGATCTAAATCTATCATCTAACCTTAGATCATGTTTTTAACCTAAATATTTTCAATATATCCTCTCAAAAATGTATATATATGTATATGTATATATATATATGTATGTATATATATATATATATGTGTGTATATATATATATATATATATGTGTGTGTATATATATATGTGTGTGTATATATATATATGTGTGTATATATATGTGTGTGTATATATATATGTGTGTGTGTGTGTGTGTGTGTGTGTGTGTGTGTATATATATATATATATATATATATATATCCAGAGAAAAATACATGAAGAAAATTCCTTGTAAGACTTATTAACTTAGCATAAAAATAATTCCATAAGGAGTTAAAGATAGAAAATTAATGTAAGATAAGTCAACAAAAATAACAAAAGGAGCTACCTAAGGTGCACTAGAACATATAAGATGCCTTTATATGAGTGAATAATAGGTAGAAAAGAGAACCAAAAATATATTAAGCTAGAAATAAAACCTTGAAAGAGCACTAAAACACATAAATATGATTTATGATGTTAGGGATCTAATACAAAACCAATAATCTTGTGAGAAATATAACTCTCACCTAGAATGCATAAATTCACATAAATAATTTAGAAGTGTGTTTTTATTTCAAAATTTCTTATTTTTTACAAAAATACAGAGAATGTAAGTAGATTAAAAAAACCTCATTGTGAATAACCTACAAGACAAGGTTAGAAAAAGAAAAAAAAAACATGTTTTTCAACTAGATATTATGCTCACAAATATTAAATAATGAGTTAGATAAAAGGAAATGGTATAAAATAAGGTTAGACAAAAATAATCATTTTCACCTTGATCTGCTTATTGGCAAAAGATCTAAACATTAAAATAAACCATGTCTCTATTACCATATTAGGAAATTAATCAAGATCGCATAGAATAATGTTGAAAAACATAAAATAAAATAATGTTAAAAATAATAAATGTTACCTTATTATTGAATCAAACCATAAAATATGAGATGAGAGATGATAAGTGGGAAAACCATCATAGGGAGAAAAACCCCACACTAATATTGAATGCTTGAAACATGAATCACTCCAAATATGCATGAAGAAGATAGAATAAGAATGGCCTTAAGATAAGAAATAAATAAGACCAAGACTAGATCAACAAGAGTGTTGTGCATTGTAGAAAGTGTAGAAGAAAGGGAGAGGAGATATATTTATAAAAATCTAAGAGAGAAAAGAAGTTACAAGCTCTAGCATGTGTGTCATGTGTTTCTAATCCTATTAAAATTGATGAGGATGTGTGTGACATGTGAGGGGAGATGATTTAAATGAAAGGTGGATTAAAGAGGTGAGTGACACCTCAAAAGGGTAGAATAATGTGTATTTATAAATATAATAAATGCACACACACATAAGACTTAGAAGACTAGAAACCTATAGGAAGGACTCAAATTAAGGTTAGTTATCCAACATAATTCAAAGAATTTTAGTCATCCATAATCTACAGGGAGAAAAGGGAAAAAATACATTGAGAAAATCAACATATTCAGAATACAAACACTAGTTTCACTGCTCTCTCACATAAACAACAAAATCAAATTAATTATTATGTCAAAGGGTTTTATCACTTGGGGATAAGTTAAAAAATGTTCATAATCCTTATCATTATAATTTAAATTTCACCTTTTCCTCTCCATTACATATCTCTGTGCTTCAAAATATTTCATCTCAATTATGGGTGCAAAAAGTAAGTACATATGTAATCCATTATTCAAATATTTTTCACAAGATTAATATGAATCAAAGTGAAGTTATAAAAGATATTGTTTGAAACAAATTAATAATATTACCTCTTATGAATCCTATAAATAAATCTAGATATTATTTTGTTTGTCATAAAATGTATTTAAATCACATAAATTAATGTTTGGGATTTGAAACAATAGATTCAAAAGTAAGATATGATCGAAACAATCTAATCACACACCAACCATGATAAAAATAAGGCCACTATATTTTCCAAAATAAGTGAGTCTATATTGACTGATTCAGGGCCTTGATAGGGAAAATCCAATTAATTGGCTTCTTAATTAGCATACATATTGGTTCATTTTTTTAAAAATTACAAAAACACTCAAAATATTCAAAAGTATAAAATAAATACTTGAACCAAATGTGATTCATAGTTACATTACTTACACATTTTATTTATGATATGTTTGGTAGATGACATATTATTTTTCATACACATGCATTTCATGGTATATGATTGTGATGCATGACATATAGATCACACATGTCTGCATAGGAGTTGGAATTTCCTATACATAAGCGAGACACTAATTATGGGTAAATACTCTTACACATGTCACTTTTTAATTGATTATATTTTTATATGACCATATACAATGTTGATCTACATTTATTACTTACATTACTTTTTCTAGTTACTCATATCTTACATAGTACTTTATGGATATGTTACTTTACTATGATGTGACAATGATATTCATGGATAATTTAGACTAGTTTTTACCTATTCTATGTTGTTACTTTACTATGATGTGATAATGATATTCATGGATAGGATAATCATTGCTTATACTCAGCCCTTGGAGTTATATGTGTGACATTCTTATACCCATTACATGTGTCCCTTGGCTTTATGTGTATGACATATATATGTCTATTACGTGTGGCCCTTGTATATATTTATTGCAACATATTTATGTACCATGTGTGTGGTCCTTGGACACATTTTAAGAACATATTTATGTCCCTTAGATTTGTCCCTTTTCCTTACATGTGATAGTATGTTCTTTTAAGTGGATTAATCTATAATTTTATTTTGAGTTTGTTGATATTGTTGATTTTTTAGGTGTATGACCCATATCAAACGCATTTCATTTATTTATCATTCCAATATAATTATTAATCACATTTATATTTTATATATTCTTTAGTTATTATGTTGGCTATGATCACCTCTAAGTGCATTATTGATACATTTATATTTGAGGCATTACATATCTTATATACATGCTTTGATGAAATTTAAATTACTATGATGAAATATTATCTACATGTTTACATCATTCTACATGATACCATATTTATATATTACATGATATAGACAACTCTTCTTCTGATATGAGTGACTTGTAGTTTGTATACCTCACCTTAAAGGGAGGAATATTAGTGGTTTTTTCATAGAGACACAAGTATTCCTGAATAGAAATAGAATATTTTTGGAGAAGAATATATATTTTAAAGATTCATAGTGGTTCAAACATAATATTGGTTCAAATATGAAAATGATATCCATTAATTAGAATCAATTATGGTGGTATTATTCATGAATATGAAATTAATTTATAGATACATAAGTTAAAGTTTGTGCATGTGTGAACATGTACACGCATGTGCATGTGTCTTTGTATGTGCATGAATGTGTGCATGCATATTATATACAAGGCACATGGTTTATATGAACAAACTCTATAAATTTTTACGTACATATATATTTTGGATACATTTTATCATATAAATCCATAAAATTATATATAATTTTTCTTTGAAAAGTGGGGCATGAGACTGGTTCATGCACCTAGCTACTATTACACATATCAATTAGGGAAGATTAATGAGTAATGTTATTATTTCATGAACATAAAATCTATAATAGATTAAAACTATAACATATATAATGAATCATGATATTGGTTCATGCACATTTACTCATTTCATAGTGAGCATTATTATAGTTATTTATTTAAAATTACAATTGAATGGAACCAAGTTATGAAAAACCTTGAATCTTTAAGTATATTTGTAGTAGTTTATTAATATTTAATAAATATAATGCATGATGAGTTTTATTGATGCTCAAAAACTTATGCATTGATAAAAAATATCCCACTATGGCTCTCCCATCTTACCATCTTGGTTTAAAAGATCAGAGATAGATTATTTACTTTAGTTAATGTGGTTAAGTCTTAGCTACACCCATAGACAATACTCCATACATTCATAAGGATTGGATAATTTATCTTCCACATCAAAGGAATTTTAAAATTATAAAAAATTGGGATTTGATCACCTCAAATTCTCCAACGGTTTAACAAGGGAAATTAGTATTGAATTCATCAATAAGGATGCATCATCTAAAAAAATCTATAAGGCAACACAGTTTCACCCAGTTATAATTTTAATCATTATTTGATTTTAAGTTTCAATTTTATAATTTAGTTTCAATTTTATATTAAATATAATTATATTGACTACTACATCTTAATTTCAAGATTTATAAGATCAAACAAAACATTTGGAGTCATCTTTAAGAGACAAATTATGTTTTACACACTTAGTATACATTGTCATTTTAATCTAGTGTTTATATTTCATTTAAATATTATAATAAAAAGGAATTATTTGTAGATAGTAAAATATAGTATTGGAGACTTTTTAAAATAAATTTTGAATAACCTTCACCATATATAAATTATACACAAACATATGGCTCTTATTTTTTAATCTCTCACATCCAAATTCTATGTATACATCCAATCCTTAAAAAATGGCATTCACATAAAGGAATTCCATTATTTTATCCAAAACTAGTTATTTATCATTGTTATAAATGTATATATCATTATATTAGTGTTCTTATTCTCCTAGACACAACCATTAGACTCAAATGGTACCATTGAAAACTAATGGTTCCATCCTTCACTAAAAAATGTTCAAATTATAAAATTGAACCATCCTTTTTTAAGTCCTATTTTTATAGCATGTTAGTGTTTTGATAAATCACACAAATAGTTGCATATAAATACAAATCAAGTGTATACTTATTATCCATTTGTTGCTTTTATCTCAAGAATTTGTACACCACTACACATTGATAAAAATATCTCTATTCTTCCACAATTACAAATCAATAACTAGTGGTGACTAGTTAAGTCTGAAGAAAACCAATCCAAGATAAAATAAAACAATGTGAAGTATTGAAATATAAAATTATGGGTGCATTCATATAGAAAAAGAACATAATTTCACATTGAAATTAAGGGGAAGAATAAAATGTGGCTTAGCCTCCCTCTTTAGAGTATTGGGTATGTAGGAAATAATTGATTATTAATAGTGGGATTATCCTTTCATAATAGGATCTAGGGTTTTAAGAAAAAAAATTATTTTATGGAAATAATGTGTATGATCATGCCCTAAAATCCCACACAATGTTGAAACAAGATAATGTACACATGATTAAACATTAACATAAGATAAATAACTATAGGGTTATAAATTTCCAAGATATAACCTACCATCTAACATTACTAACCTAAAGTGGACAATACCTCCATATAAATAAAATATATTTAGATCCTACACCAAGATACCCTCACTCTTTCTTTTTGCATGCCTTACTGATTGCCACCTAGCTCAGTCCATATTAATAAAAAATAATGCTAATTAATTTTATCATTTTTTGTAATATCTATATTTCTAATAATACATGTAAAATAGATTCAATATTTGATATTAAGAAATATGGTTTGCTTTTATACATTATGAAATATAAATAGTTAAGTTTATATCTTAATTATATTGAGCAATGAATTAAGAACATCAACAAACCCTAATGTTTACATTCCTTTTTCAATATAAACTAAATAAATTTATTGTGATCATTTCTATAATTTTCAAATTTATGAAATTTTAGAACATGTAAAGCTTTTGTAGACCCATGATATTTTTATATGGTAATTTTTTTTTGAAAAAAAAGACAACTTATCAAGGAGGAAGTTTTTTTATTAGGTGCTTGGTGTAATTCTATTTTAATTTCTAAAAACATTTATGTAACACATATTTTCTTAGTCTCTCATTCTTCCATAATATCCTATATATGAGTATTCATACGTCATACCTTAGGCAAAGTGGTAGTCACATCGTCCATTAAGAGGAAATAATATCAATAATGTATTAAAATGGATAGGTAAATTTAAATAGTGGATTAAATATGAATATCATTAACCCATTATTTATTTTATTCGGTCATCATACCTAATGCATTATTCCTCCCACTAACCACCATATGAAGAGTTATAATATTTTAAATTTATGTCCTTCCCTCTGAATTCACTATAAATATTGTTAAGGATTTTCCACCTCTACATTCCATATGTGATCACTTAAAATATTAATAATTTGAGATTGATTATTAACTAAATCTTGTTTATCTTAGTAGAGAAAACTTAGATTTGATAAAAATCTTCTTGATCTTATTGCCTTATTCTCCTACTATTGGAATTTTTGCATGTGTTATTCCATTGTGTGTAATTCATGCTTTAACTCTTTCATAATTTCATAAATCCATTACTTATGTCCTTCATTCTTCTACAAATGCATGTTTCTCTTCATAACTTGACAAAAAAACTAGATATATTGCTAGGGATAGTAAATCGTCCTATATCCCTAACTTCATGTATGGTATATAATGATATTTTATCTATGTCTCTTGAAGATTCATTTTGGTCTCAATGAAATAAAATTACTTGTAATGAATCAAAGTAAAAAACAAGTTTTTAAGAAATTTTTTTCCTAAATAGAAAAAATTGTAGGATTGGATAGTCAAAGTATTAGGAAGAAGAATACTTGAGAATATGGATATGCTTGTAATTTTTGAAAAACAATCACTATGAAATTAGATAAACCCAAATTTAAATTATGTACCAATATGGAAAATTTTATATTTCTTTGACAAATATTAGAACCAATATTTATTAACCCATATTATTGACTAGAGGGTTTCAAAGCTTATACACTTTTTTTCTTTATGTCTTGAGCTTTGTATAAAATTCGGTTATGAGATTAAGTTTTTGAAATATGATCCCTTTAATTTTTAATTAATATTTCATGCTTACCATCGAAATCAAGGGATTCTTGAGTAATTGAGACATTTTTTTACTATATTTAGGACCTTTGATAATATAATAATGTCTATGATATGCTAATATGGATATTTATTGGATGTTAATTTTGAGTGAGACTCAACATGAGATTTATCTTAAAATTTGTATGACACAAGTAATTGATTCATGAGTATATTTATAAGGTGGTTATTTAGTTAATTCATCCTCTATAATTTTCACCCATTCCAAGTGACTACCTTATTCTAGTGTCTAGTAATATGTAAATGGATAAAGTGACATGATATCATTCATTCACTCAACATCCTATAGTCTAGCAAGGATAACCTATGAAAATATGATGTGATGAGTTTTTTATTTTTTTTCCTAATTGGGCTGGCTTGGTTGAAGAGTTTGGATAGGAAGGGATTGGAGAAGTGGTTGGTTAGGATGAGTTACCTACAAAAGGTTTGCAGAAGTGAGTCATATAGGATTTTTTTCTAACTATAATAATTCAACTATAAAAAATTAATTATTGAGGAAATAAATTGATATGTGATGGTACTCCAAAAAATCTTTAGAGTTTAGGAGGCAAAGGAAATGAAGATCTTGGTATATACTAGGTTTTGAGAATGAGTGATATTGTGTTTGAATTAATTTAGGTATATTATAAAATATGTTATGGGTGTATTTCTCAGACATGTCATATTCAAATTTAATGAATTTTTATGAGGATATACCTAAGGATGAGATGAAAAATTTATATTTTAAGGTTATGGGTTTGATAAGTTAGAAGGTATATGAGAGGACGTGTTGACACTAGGTGTCTATGACCACTGCCAAGGGCTTGTCTATATAGATTGGCCATGTCACACTAAAAATAGTAGGTAGATTTATAAATTTAAAATTACTATTTTAGGTACTCTCATGAATTACATAAGGTTAGTTAAAGGAAATTATCAAAATGTTTTCCTATAAATACGCATCAAATGTCCTTTATTGTACCCACTTGGTACATGCTTGGTTCCTATGATTCAAACTATTGCACATTATTAAAATATTATATATTCCTCTCAAATTAAATATTATTCATAAGTAATAGGCATAAGATAAGTATAAAGTATATCAAATTAATTCAAGATATATCATTGTCAAATATCAAAGCCATATTTATATCTACATACATACAATCAAGCAAAATAATTATACTCTAACTCTAGGTGGGAGACATACATGATATTTATTTCCATTCATGGATTAATTAATAAATAAATAACAAATAATAATTAAGGGGATGATTGGGTCAGGGGGTGTAGTTAGTTGGTCAGGTACTTTCGTTGTGGCTCTGCCCATCAGTGTTCAAGTCCCCACCGGCCCCGTGGTACCGGTATTAGTCGTGTCTAGCCAGCGGCGCTGGTCATGTTAAAAAGTTTACCCGGATTTCAATAAAGTGAAAAAAATAATAATTAAGGGGATGATTAATGTCATCTCAAACCATTATACTCCCCATTTTCTTTTCTCTTTTTAGGTTATAATATTTGAGGGTGACTTTATGTGATCAAATATAAAATAATAAAAAACATTAAATTCCATGTGGCATAATCATAATCATGATATATCAACCTAATAAATAGGCATAATCACAAAAGATGCAATTGTCGTATTATTTTTCATAGTCAACACAAACAAGTCCACAATAAAAAAAAATGAAGAGCCTGCAGTATTGTAAAACAAGCATAATTTTATCCATAAGTATTCTCAAATGCTAGTTTCAGACCTAACAACTCATAACTCTTATTTTTCCAATCTTTATTAGTTTATCATCAGTCACAATCAATTGGGATAAGTATGTAGTGAATATAATTGATTGGATTATGTTTTTGCATAGTTTCAGTGGGCCTATCCAAAATTAGTATCAAAATTCATTCTTGATTTCAAATAGTCACTTTCATATTTTCTACTAATTTATACTTTTATATATCTATAATAGTAAAAAATAATATTTTTTTGACCCAAGTAAATCTATTCTTAGTATTTTCTAAAAATAATCATTTTACATATATTTGATTAATTATTGTACAAATTTAGAATTATAATATATATCATGTTTTACATGTATTATCACAAAAACATATTCATTGTTAAATTAAAAAAATGTGGTAAAACATAATAGTGAACCCAAAAATTATGGAGAATTTATTTATTAGTTTTTATCCTAGGGGATCAAATTAATTTATAATATATATACACAAAATGTTATTTTTTGATTTGGCTTCCAATTTTAGTTTATTTTCTTGATTTCTAATAATTTGTGTTCCAATTTTTTAAAAACTCATAGGATCTATCATTCTAGATAAATATGTATTTATTTTTACCTAAGTCGTGGTGTGAGGGTAGTGCTCCAATACTCTATCTATTAGAAAAAACTCTACATGGATTTTATTTTCCATGTATCTCAAGGTATATCATAAAAACCTAGGTTTTGTATTTTATCCATAGGAATACTTCAATTTTTTATACTTTAGTGTACTAGTAATCATTTATCCCTGTGACGATACTCTCAATATACCTTAGAGAAGGGGATAATGTGCATATGAGACATTGGAATCCTCTATACATTTATTTCCATTTGTGCCCTATTCACTATTTTATGATTGTAATCAGTATATCTAAGATATCACAAAGCAAACACACCTTTATTAGTCCCATAATCAATCCCTCTAGCAAATTGAAAATTTAAAAATAAAAGCATGGAAATAATGAATGAATTGTGCTTACAGATGTTTAGTTTCATTATCACATGCTATATTAATTTCCATGGTGTTATTTGGATTCATTATATATTTAAAATAATTAAATTAAACCACATCACAAATTCTAAAATGAATAATGTACAATCTCAAGCCTTACTCAATTCACATTGTTACAATAATTCATCTAAGATATAAACACTATTAATGAAAATATTTTTAAAATTAAGTATGACTTGGGACCAGGAATAATTTTACATTTGGAATCCTATAAGTAATAATCCACCTATAAATGAATTTAATGAAAAATATTTTACTAATTATATTAATTGCAATCCACATAATATTGATGCATTAATAATCATTGTAATATATATATATATATATATATATATATATATATATATATATAGAGAGAGAGAGAGAGAGAGAGAGAGAGAGAGAGAGAAAACTTATCTTCCACTTCTACTTTAGGTTACCTAGTTTTTACTATTGCTTTCATTCTCATATGAACAACTCTAGTTATATATGTGCCACCATCCATAGGCATAGGGACATAACATGGTTTATAAAATATTCATATGAATATTTTTAATGAGGCACCATACACATATACTTTGATTAGTATATATTTCACCACCAACCTTTCCTAATGCATACTCTCTTGAGCAAATTGATATAACCTTACATTGTAAGGTATTAAAATTAAATTATTATGTTTCTATAGATATTCATTTAATGAAGTATCATAATTTGATTCATAATTATTTGTATCATAATATATCCTCCTACCCATTATCAAAATAATTTTTCATTCATAGGCTATCACTATAGGAAGGTAAATGTGATATGAAACAACATCTTCAATCATTCCATGCAACATGATTGTATTATACCTATAATGACAAAGTAATAAATAAATGTATTTCCAAGAATCCTTATATATTATGATTTATTATGGCTCTAAGAACTTATACTTCAATCAATTAGAACATTCAACCCTTTAGAAGTTCATTTTCCATCTCACTTTACTATCAACATTGGTAAAAACCTATCTTATGTAGAAATTTCTAAACTTAGGGAAGGGTAAAATCAGCCAATTATTTAACATGTTTTTCAGAATAAAATTGCTAGATAAAATGAAACAATTTATGTAAAACATGAATTACAAGGTATCTTAACACATATCTTACTATAATAATGCCATCAGTTTATCATGTTCAACATATTAAAATATTTTGATCAGTTATGCCAAAGATTAAATGAAATATATGTCAAAGTCATAGATTTATAAAAGCTAAAGTGTAAAATAAAATTCTCCATCTAGTTCAAATATCATCAATTGGCTAAAGGGTTCAACTATCTCCTATTTGAATACAATTATGGAGGATTAGTTAAAGGTATTTACCTCCCACAATCTTAGAAAGAGATGGTCAATGGAAACTTTGTCGATCATTCCTTTATCTCTCTTACTAGAAAATATCCTTATGTTTCCAATTGCATGGAATGTTTGGATATTTTATACATGTCCTTTGGGTCTTTCATTCAATGACACAAAACTCAATGAAGGAAATATTTCATTCCCTTACCTGTTTGGTTAAAAAATTACATGTGGTATTAGATTCAACCTAAACAAAAATTTAAATAATTTGGCATCCTATTTTTATTTTAGTTATCTCACTTAGGTTTATATAATTTTTTGATTCAAAGAGAGGATATTAAATATTTTTTTATGGGTCATTAAACATATTTATATAGTTACTAAGTTCCAAGTTTGCTATAAGATTTTTATAAAAACAATTACTAAATATAGTTCTTGTTATCATCGTCCAATGTTAGATATGCTTAATTGGAACATCTCCATAGAGAATTAGGATGGGCCAATTTAGAAGGATCTAAAGTATTTCATAGAGTTGTATGTGAAATTCGTTGCACAACTAAAGAAGTATG
This sequence comes from Torreya grandis, assembly GCA_037957365.1. Lineage (NCBI taxonomy): Eukaryota > Viridiplantae > Streptophyta > Pinopsida > Cupressales > Taxaceae > Torreya > Torreya grandis. The sequence continues at coordinate 299,413 of JARHVA010006064.1, forward strand.
TGGGATATGAATTTTACTCCAATAGGTTACCCTATATTTCAAGTGAATTATATTGGGTATTTTGTGTATAGTTTTCATCATTTACACTGATTATAAATTGTATAGCCAATTACATAAAATGGGATCTAGGGAATTGCCCTAGGTGTGTAATTAGGGGGAATTTTTTTTTTCATAACAAATGTGTTGTTAAGGATACCTTGGGATTTTTTACTATAGTAATAATATTGGTCATGTTATGACTAATATATTTATGGGGAACTATTTTGGGCTAAATTATTGGTCCATGGTATTGTAAACCCACTTAGGTAGATACCTATTAATGTGCCTACATATACTCACATATGCATTAGGGTAAGTTATAATTTTTAAGTACATTACTATATTTTAAAGCATTTGTGTTAATACAATAAGGAATAAGGAAATTTCATTGGTATTTTTATTAAAAGAGCTTCCCTGGAGAAATATTATGTATTGTGTAATCTTTTTTTTTTGTGCCATTATTTAATTATTCTATTTAGCTTAAAAATTCAATTAATATTTCTTCTTTTGTTTTAGTTTATTATTATATTTATATTTATATGATTCATTACTTTAGATGAGAGTATATATAAGGGAAAATAGACACATCTATAGCTTATCCTACTCAATAATATAACAACTTAGACAAGGTAATCAAGTAACAAGTCTGCTTGAAAATGCATTTATATTAGGTCATGAAAAATAATTTATCTTTCAAACCTACACTAAGTGATATCTTATCACACAATGGAAAAGGAGAGGTTTTTAAGTATTCTAGTCAAATTCTATTTTGTGTTAACACTAGCTAGGTCTTATTATTGTAATAATAATAATCAAGGTAACCTGCTAAATAAATATACAATCTAATATAGTAGATGAATGTGCAAGCTAATCTAGTGCTGACCAAATTTAATTTCATAAGTTAGGAAGAAAATAAACATGAGAAGACACTTATATCTACTATAACATAGAAATAATCTAATAAAGGAGAGATACAATCCAATCCATTAGTTATACAATATTTAATTATCAAAAAATAAAGGGCTAGGAATATATGTACCTTATTGAAGTGATCTTGTCATGACTCAATATATCCCTTGTCTAATGGTGCTTTGGAATAGGTTATTGTGACTTGTAATGATGATAAAGACAAATTATCTCTAGGCTATACGACTTTTCCTATGCAACTAAAGCTCTACAAGATAAGTGCTACTTATCCAAAGTAGAACCTAAGAAATAAAACCTCATATTGATTGTATAAATAAATTTGAGAGTAGTAATGATACACAATTGAATTATTCTCTCTTTATAAATGATGTTGAAGGGGTATTTTTGGCCAAGGATTGAGCCTAAACCTTCCCAAGATTTTAGTTGTTGAAGTTGGCTTGGTAAACTTTGTTTGGTGGGAAATATAGTCATTAGGTCTTAAAATATGTTGGCTTGGGCTGACAAAGTTTCATGATGTGCACATAACCTAGAATAAGGTTTATCTAGTTGACATAGTGGAAAAAGTGGTAAGGTTTTTTTTTCTTAGGTTGGGGATATATTGTGTACTGGATTATTTAGAGGAGTGTATAAGCTCAGTCTTAATACTTAGGAAATTAGATAAGAGTAGATTGTATTCATTTTAAATGGTGGTATATGGGCCAAGAATCCTATGAAGCATGATAGCTCTAATAAACATTTTCATAATACACCCTTAAAGTTGTGCACATGGAGAAATTGAGATTTAATAAGTTCATGCAAGAGAAAAATCATCAATAATTCATAGAGCTTAAATTTATTTTGTGTACAAATATGCCCAACTTGAATCTCATCATGTCTCACATAGTTATAACATGGGTTGGTGATTTTGGAAAATAACATAACATCACACAATACTAAACTAAATAAATTGTAGTATAAAACAAAAAGATAAATGAAAGGAAATAATTGAAAAATACATACCTTTACTTACCTTGTTGTTGTATAATATAAGTCATGTGATAGAAATGATGAGGCATCCAATGTATATAATGTTAGGGGAGATTTTAAAATAAGATACAATTCATTTTTTTTTGAAAAAATATGGGATACATGTATAAATATTATATACAGTGTTAGGATTCTAGAATATATTTGGTTTTGGAAATAGACTCAGTAAGAACATAGTTATGAGTAAAATTCAGAATTTACCAAAAAAAATTGATATTTAAATAATTTGTAATTAAATTGTAAATAGGATTTTGGTCAATTTATTTATAATTTTAATATTTTGAGAAAACTAGAGTTTTTTGAGACCCATAAGAGTGAGGAGAGAGACTATGTCCTAGAGTCAAAGAGTGAAAGATAAGGGACGTATAATGAAAAATACTAGCATGGCTCAAGTAAGTGATCCTTTAAAATTTTAATTTTTGTTAATTTTTATTTTAAAATAAGGTAAATTAAAAAAAAAAAATAGGTGCTTGGGAAAACACTATAGTGTAATTTTCCCATGGGATTTTTATGGTCAAGTAGGAATTAGGAAGTTAATGGGTAGGTAGTGAAATGAGTTAAGGCATTAATGATAATTAAGGGAAAATTCACTATAAAAAATGAATGGGGTCAGCCATGTTGAATTAGTTAATAATTCAAAGGTAAAATACGGTGTCAGATTATGTTATAGGTGGCCAATGTAATTTTCTCATGAATGGTTGATTTCATAAGGCATGGCGAATCTAGTGAATAATATTTAAGTGGCTAACTACATACATACTTACTGATGCAATAAAGTAGGAAGGTGGTTGATATAGTTTGAAAATGTGGTCAACTTTATATGAAGTGGTTGACATAACAAAATGACCTAGCTAATTGGATAATAGTTAGCTAACTTAGTTATGTAATTTGGCCTACTGTGTTTAGATTGGATATGTAGATTTAATGTTGTTATAGTGGCTGACATAGTTTTTTATGTGGCTGACATGGTATAAAGTGGTTGGAAAATTAAAAAAATTGGTTGATTATGTTGTTCACTTTTTAATTATAAAAGGTATTAATTAATTTTAGAATGTATTTTCTTGATTATTTTAAATCAAGGACAAATATGTGGTTT
>JARHVA010006064.1:307500-362500 GCA_037957365.1 Torreya grandis
AATCAAGTTGAGTAATGTGTAAAATGTAATAAATTAATAAAGTAATGTTGGCAAAAAAGTTTCATGAGAATGACCCCAACTTGTATGAAACCAACACAACTTTTGGGGATCATACCAATGTTTAATAGGGCATGCATGATAAATATATCATAAGGAAGGTTATGGAAGATGATTTTAAATTCATTTTAAGGTTAGGGAAGGTTTGTTTATATCCACAATATGGACTTGGGAAAATGTGAAACTAGGATGATAATTATTTTTATTTGACATTGGAAGATAATACTCTATGGGGTTACTTGGAGTAATGACTTGAATAGTGTGCACATAGTCATATGTATTCATAACACTATCATTAGTTGCATGTTTATTTATAGCTTTCATATGAATTTTAGTCCCTAATGGAGGGTGTGAAGGTTAAAATTATTGTATAAGTAAGTCTTGAAATTTAGATTGGTCAAGGTATTCTTATAATGACTTTAGAGAAAGAGTCGTCACATGATACTATAATTTAAAATGAATTTCATTAGAATATAAGAGAAATATGTTCTCATCTAACATAATATGTGATACTTTGTTAGACAAGGCTTTCAATTTTTTGATTAAAACTTGCGTTATTTTAGATTCCAATTATTTATAGTTGATAATGTGGGCTAAGTTACTTTCATGAAGATAACTAGTTTAGAATTCTTGAACCAATGCATTGATGAAGTCTTTCAATCTAGTGATGGAGTGAGTTTTAATATGGTTATACCAATCTAAATCATCACCTGAAAATGTTTTAACTAAGGTTTTTGTGGCATCACATGTATTAGTATTAACCTAATCTTTATATAGATTTTCATAAGTTTTCAAATGTAAAGTTGGATCCATGGATACATTAGAAGTGATAGTGGGAACTATTACACCTATGTAAATGTTTGAAATTTTAGGAAAAAGAGGTTCATTTTTTAAGTGTTTAATAGTTTTGTTGATAAGTGGGGGTTATGGTATAAGGTTAACATGTTCATCTTTAAGTGCGGTGGGTGGGGGAGGGGGGTGGGGGGGTGGGAAAGACATGGTGGGTGGGAAAAATGTTAGGATTTTTTGATACATATTGAGTAGGTTGAGATGTTTTTAAAGATACAATTTTTAGTTTTGAATGTATTAGTTTAAAACATAGCCATTTGATTGAGAGTTTTTAATAGTAATTGATTAGTTTGAAAGGTGTTTTTACTAGTAAAAACAAAATTGAATGCATTACTATTATGGGAGGTATTAAGGGTTTGAGATGCACTAGTATCACGAGATGCACTAATGGCATGGAAATCACTAGTAGAATTAGATGTATTATTAGTTACATGGAATTGGGTATTAGTGTGGGTGCTTTGATTAGACCCTCTAAAAGTCACACCTACCATGTTTGTATAAATACTTGGCATGGAGGTGAATAATACATTGAGGATGACGTCCTCCTATAAGAGGGAGGCATGAGAGCCATAAACAGTGTGGTAGAAGTCATTAAATTATTTAGCCAAAATCTTATAAAAAAGTTAGGTGAAGGTGAATAAGGTTATTTAATATGAGGTCACATTAGGAGGTTATAAATAACTGTAGGTTCCTTAACTCTATGTTGAATATTTACATTAATGAATAGGATCATTTCAACCATGTATTCAAGGTCACTTTCATCTTATACCATTTACATTAATAAATGGTTAAGAGTCATGAAATAGGGAGGAGTCTCATAGTCAATATTTCTAGTAGTAATATGGATATTACTAAGATATGGGTTAGATACTTTAGAACATGTCTTAGGAAGTTTATTAGAATTAATGTTGGATAATACAATTTTGTAATACAACATGGAATAAAAAACAAAAAACAAGAATAATGAAATTTAAAAACTAGGTTTTTTTTGAAAAGAATATTAATATGCCATACTAATGGTTTTGATTGAAAGTTTAAGCTTCTAAAGATACTTTTTTATCTTTTGGATAGTGTCATCCCATTATTTTAGATTACTAAATACGGAATAAATACCATTCTCATATGCCATTATACCTGATTTCAATGGTAAGCTAGAAGTAGCTTCTCAGTGTTAACAACTAAACAACGCACCACACAAATAAACATATGGCTCAATTCCTAAGCATTAATAAAAATGAAAATCTTAAGCACTTCCAAAATATCATGAGGTAGGGGAAAACTAAAGACCGTATTATGCTCTATACTATGACAATGAGTACTAGGTCAATCCCCTCATACCATGATATTTGTAAATGATAGATAAGTACCATAAAAAGAGTATTGAGTATCCCCTCATATTAATATCTAAGTATTTTTAAAATTATTGATACACATTTTCTAGGGAAAACTAAAAAAAGTGAGAAATAAAAGTAAAAATTAAAGTTTCGAAAGCTAATTTACAGTTTTTATAAAGTAAATAAACAAGCAACCAATTGAAAATTAAAGTGAGTTTAATTAATATCAATGTAAGTTAATTCCCATTCTTTGAGCTAGGAATAAATATAAATAGAATAAGGTTGACCTGGTTAACCAAGTTGTAAAAATAGAATAGAACAAAGTCAAGCTAATCGATTTGGTCTGTTAGAATGACAAGCTAGAATGGACATAGTATGTTGAGTCAATTGATAACTCCTGAACCAAAATAGGTTGAACCTTGTCCCCACTTAGTGCGAGTGCACAAGTATTTTATTAAATTCAAAAAATCAAGTACATAAGGGTGCCTTTACTCTGTTAACCCTTTTATAATGCAAACATGGATTTATATAGTTTTTACCAATGACTAGTAAAAACAACTAATCCTATAACCAACTAAATACAGGTAAACAACCCATAAGGTAGTTCTAATTAATAAATATAAAACATGAAAACCACCTAAAAATTAATTTAAGTAAGTTTATTTTATGGGGGTGTCTTTACTAAAAGATGCATGCCCCATTTACAAAAATTATTTATTACCTACCAAAAATCTAACCTAATGTTAAGAATTTGGAACAAGTCCTAACAAACCCCCCTATGATACAAAGTCAGGATTTTGGACACATACCAAGCATTTTTATAAATTTTTAAAATTTTATTCTGTAAAGAGGTTTTGTGAAGATATCAGCTATCTGATTGGTAGTTGGGCAATATATTGGATCAAGAGTTTTCTTTTCCACTAGCATTCATAGATAATGGTATTTGACATCCATATGTTTTATTTTGGCATGAAACACTGGATTCTTGGACATCTTGATTACACTTTGATTATCAATGTACAACTGTGTAGGAGCAAACTGAGAAACTTGAAGATCTTCAAGAATACGATGAAGGTAGACAATTTCTCTGGAAGCATCCCATGCTGCAATATACTCTGATTCTATTGATGAATTTGCCATTGTATCCTAATTCTTACAACACCAAGTAATGGTAGCTGAACCCATATGCATAGTGTATCCTATGGTTGACACTCTGTCATCTACACATCTGCCAAAATTTGCATCACAATATCCAATAAGTTTGAAGTTCTTGTTTGGGCAGTATTCGAGGCCATATGTTTTCATTCGCTGAAGGTAACCAAGTACTCATTTTATTGCATGCTAATGAATTTCTCTATGCTCATGCATAAACCTAGATATAATTCCAACTAAAAATGAAATATTAGGCCTGGTATTCATCAAGTATATCAAACCTCCCACCAATTATCTATATGTGGTGTCATCAAAAAAGGCATTGCTATCATCCTTAGACAATTTCAAATTACTTTCCATGGGAGCAAGGTCGGTTTGGCAATCACTCATGCCAAACCTCTCTAATAACTCAGAAATATACTTAGTTTGTGAAATGAGAATACTATGCTCTTTCTGAGTTACCTCTATGCCTAGATAGTAGTGAAGAAGTCCAAGATCTATCATCTCAAACCCATCTTTTAATTCCTTCTTCATAGACTTGTTATGGTTTTCATCATTTCCTGTAATAAACAAGTCATCAAGATAGAGAAAAAGTATCACCATTTTCTTACCTTGCACTCGAAAATAGAGAGTATCATCAGATTCACTATGATGAAAACCAATGGATTTCAAGTATGAATCCATTTTCTCATACCAAGCCCTGGGTGCCTGTTTGAGTCCATACAAAGCTTTTATCACTTTACATACTTTGTGTTCAGCACCCACTTATTCAAAACCCTAAGGTTGTTTCATATAGACTTCTTCCTATACATCACCATTTAAAAAGGCACTTTTAACATCTAATTGATGTACTTTACAACCATTTTGTGTTGCTAAGGCAAGTACCATATGAATAGTGTGCCATTTGGCAGTTATTGTAAATGTTTCCCCATAGTCAATACCTTCTTGTTATGCATATCATTTTGAAAGAAGTCATGCCTTATGTTTATCAATGGAGCCATCTGATTTATGCTTGGTCCTCTAAACCCATTTACATCTGATGGGTTTAACATGTGGAGGAGGATCAACTAAAACCCATGTATTATTGTTAAGTATCGAATCATACTCACATTTCATTACATGTTGCCAAACATGCTCAGTAGATGCCTCCTCAAAAGTGGATGGCTCAGTGGAAGAAGTAGTAACAACCATATCATAGTTCACCTATTTTCGAGAATTCCTGGACCTTGTTAAACTAACTTCATCTGCTATCAAGTTAGAAAAAGTACTTTGAGCCCATTTTGGATACTTAGACAAATTATTCAAATAAGGGACTCCATAATTCTCATTATGAGCATCATTCGAAGGGGGACTTATAGAATTTTCAACAATTTCTAAGTCATCAACCTATGAACTTGTAGATGAAGGAGAGGAAAGTGAAGGAATTTAAGTCTCATACCATAACTTGGAAGAGCTATCCCCATTATTCAAACCCTTATCTCTTTTTGTGTTTTTCCTCTCTAACCTATTAAGTTGAGAATCAATCTCTGCAGTGTTCATAGACCCAAACTCATCAAATATTACATCTCGACCCGCTATGAATTTCATTTAATCTTGTGCAAGAAAATGAAACCCCTTTTGATCTTCAGAATAACCAATAAAGATGCATTTTTGTCTTCATGGTTCTAACTTAGTTCTGTGTCTAATAGAAACCAAAGCAAAACAAACACATCCAAACACTTTCAAGTGTTTAACTTTGAGTGTAAACCCATACCATGCCTTGTATGGAGTTTGTTCCAAAAGTGCAACTATGGGGAACCTATTTCACAAATACATTGTAGTACCAATAGCTTAGGCCCAAAACTTATCATCAAGCTGTTTATAATGCAACATGGCATGTGTTGTGCCCTCTAAAGTTCTATTCATCCGTTCAGATACTCCATTTTATTCTGGAGTATAAGCATTACTATATTTTTGATGAATGCCATGTTCTCATCAATAATCTAAAAATTCATTTGAGGTATACTCACCTTCATTATCTGAATGAAGAGTGGCCAAATGTGAACCTGTTTCTTTTTCGACTAAGTGTAACCAATCAAAAAACTTAGCAAAAACTTCATATTTGTTTTTCATAGAGAATAACCAAGTCATCCTAGAAAAGTCATCAATAAACAAGACAAAGTATCTACACCGACCAATGGATGACTTTTTCATGTCACATACATCACTATGAACTAACTGTAAACATCTGCTAGCTCTCTAAGATGACTGTTTAGGAATTTTTTCTTGATTTTGTTTTCCCAAAACACATGACTCACAAATAATACTATCTTTGTGAAAAGTGGGAAACCCATTCACCATACCATATCTCTACAAATCCACTAAAGAGTGAATATTCAAATGTCTATAGTGGAGATGCCATAACCGCTGTGTAGACATAGTACCTGTACCTATGTCAACAATTGCCAAAAGTTCTATATTTGGAGGAAGCACCTTACAATGCAATCTAACCAAGTTTCCATCTTCATATCATGTATACATTGTTTTATAATCATCCTTCACTGAATTGATGTAAATGATCCTATTTTCAAGCACAATTTGATAACCTTTCTTTCAAATAGTTACCAAATAAAGTAAGTGTTTCTTCAATGTGGGAACATACCAAACATCCTCCAACTATTTTATAGACCCATTAGGAAGAATAATCTAAATAGATCCATGTCCTAGTGGTGTATGCATAGATTTATCTGCTAAGGCAACTGGAGAGAGAGAAACTTCCTTATAAGACCAAAAGCCATCTCTCCTAAATGTCATGTTTTTGGTTGCTCCTGTGTCTAAAACCCGTACATCTGTGAGCTCATCTCTAGCCTCATATTCAATATAATTAATGTGCCCCAAAGTAGTGAATGCAGATTCATGGGCAACATTACTAGATTCATCATAGTCATGATCAACATACTGAGTAGAGTTAGAGTTAGTCGTTTTTTGTGGCCTCTAAATTTTATCAAAAGGAATCCTACATTGTGAGGCAATGTGACCAAATTTTCCACATCTATGACACTGAATGTCTGATCTACCTCAACCTCTGCCCCTATATGAGTTGTGACCATGTCTTCGATCACTTGATTCATGTGAATTTGATTGATTAGATTGTTGATTACTTGAATGACCCCTACCTCTATTTTGATATTTGCCTCCTTTGTAACCTTGACCCCCTTTATAACTATTTCCTCTATTATTTTGATGCCTAGATGAAGATTAACTAGGTTTTGACTCTAAAACATGGGCTTCTTCAATTTTATTGGATTTCTTGGGTAGAGAGAGGTCATGTTGGATGAGAAACTAAACCAACTTATCAATGGTGATGCTTGTGATCTTGTCAGAGACATGCAACATTTCAAAAAAATTCTTATAGGACCCTAGTAGTCCTTTCAAAGTAGCAGTAACTATGAGGTCATCATCTAGTTTTCCAAAACCAGCCATAGTGTACTCAGTAGTGATATTTTTCAACTTAGACATATATTCTCCCATATCCCAATCTTCATCTAATGACAAAGTAAGCAAATGCATATGAATATCTATCTTCGTATGCTTAGGTTTCTTGTCATACAAATCTGACAATGTTTTCCATGCAATGTAACTATGAGGAGAATATTCAATATGAACATAAGTATCATCAGTACAACAACATTTAATTAGAGCTAAGGCCTTAGAATCATGAAAATTGAATATATTTAATTTAGCCTGCTCTATTGGCAATGTGGGATTTTCATTCTTAACAATATCCCATAACTCATTAAAAACTAGTGAAGCCTCCATCAATCGTTTCCAATCTGAATAATTGGAAATTGTTAATCTATCACCATCTGAAAGCAAATTTTGAATTTTTTAAAATTTTTAAATGAAAGCAAGTGTAGTAGAGAAAAGTGTGACAAAATGCAAAAGAAATGAAACAAATATCACACTCACTGCACAAGACATTATTTCTATGGGTTTTTGCACTTAACCTCCGCATAGAGCACAAAAGAAAAAACAAGTATTTTTGATGGGTTTTGCACTTAATCTCACCAAAAATCAATGATTACACCCTTATTTCACCAAATGACAACCTTATTCCACCAATTACACCCTTATCTCACCACAACAATGCAAAATAAATATGATTGAATTCCCCCTTTTTTGATTTATAAAATAGCACAATACAATATGTGTTTAACAATATTTAGATTTAAAAGGGAATATTCCTTTTTCAAAAAAGCATATACCAAAGCAAAAAGAATTTTCTACAAAAAGAAGGGATTTCAACCCTTGACCTCCTCCTTTGCAAGCTTCTTACAAAATAATCTTAACGAATTGTTCTAAGAGCATTTTCAAAACATTACACCTAGAAATTTCTACTTATACTAGATTTTTGTGTATGAGGGAAAAAAATTACATATGAGTAAATAAATTCAAATTTCTCCCTTTTTAAAGCTTCTCTTCCAAGCTTCCTCCCATGGGACCCACTAAGGCAAATTTTTACATCAAAAAAATATTTAGAAACATCAAAAATAAATTTATGAATTTTATTGCAACGCCATGTTTGCATAGGATGCCATGGTAGCTCCTGGATGTTTTTCTCCACCTTCTCTCTCTCTCCCATAGGCCATACAAATCTGTACAGGCTGGATAAAAAGGATTTTCACTATGTTTTGGCAGATGTTTAAGGTATTTTTGGCAGAGAATAGCTTCAAAATGAACTCAGGACGTGGGAAGGCCGTACAACTAGCTATACAACTAAGATTTTTCTAGATTTTTAAATTAGAATGCAAACGTAGGGGTTTTAATAATATTTACAGGTGTTTTAGCTACTAAGAGGCTAGAGAATGAGATGAATCAATAATGGCAGCCATGAATAAACATTACAGAGGTTTTTCTCAAATAAATAGGCTGTACAAATCTGGGTTTTGCAAAAAAACAATGAATTTAATAACATTTAAATGCTAAAAATTCATTTTATGCTAGATGAGGAGGTTAAACATAGGAAAATGGAGTATCAAATGGCCAAAAATGACCAGACTGTGGTATATGGAAAATATACAAGTTTAAACGTAAATAATATTTGAAAAATTAAAATAATTTAATAATTTTTCAAAATATTTAAACCAATACTATATGGCATACCTTATTTCCTGCCAATATGATATCATGTGAATTGATTTTTCACATTGCTCCTTCGAATTCATGAAGCTCCCAAAATAACCATGCTCTGATACCACTGATAACTCCTGAACCAAAATAGGTTGAACCTTGTCCCCGCTTAGTGCGAGTGCACAAGTATTTTATTAAATTTAGAAAATCAAGTACATAAGGGTGCCTTTACTCCATTAAACCTTTTAAAATGCAAACATGGATATATATAGTTTTTACCAATGATCGGTAAAAACAACTAATCCTATAACCAACTAAATATGGGAAAACAACCCGTAAGGTAGTTCTAATTAATAAATATAAAACATGAAAACTACCTCAAAATTAATGTATGTAAGTTTATTTTATGGGGGTGTCTTTACTAAAAGATGGATGCCCCATTTACAATAATTATTTATTATCTACCAAAAATCTAACTTAATGTTAAGACTTTGGAACAAGTCCTAACATCAATTGACACAGTTGACTATAAATGTGAAATTTTATAGAACTAAAAACTAGTAAATACATAATTGAAATTTAAGTTTTAAAAAATAGTTAGAAAGTAGATTTACTATAAAAATCGATAAAGATAAATTACTAATCTGGTTAGAGTGAACCTGGAAAATAAGATAGGTCAACTAGGTCTATGTAGTAGTCTTTCGGAGAAGGTTGAGTTATTTTTTTAACTATGTTATCTAGGTGTAAATTTGAACATGTAGAGGCAGAAGATACAATACTTAGACAAAATTGAGCCAGTCGACTTACTATAAATAAAAACCAGTAAATCACTAGATATATAAAACTATGACAATCTGATTGACCTAGTTATAAAATAAAAAATATATAAAATGAAAGAGTCAAATAGATTGATTCAGTTTAATGTTAAATGTGAAAAAATAAACTACATCGATTGGATCAATCTAGTTTTTTGATACTAGAAATTTTTTGCATAGAAGATTGAACATGCTTGACAAGATTTTCTTATGTTGAAAAAGCTACAAAAACATGACTTAATTAGCTCAATTGAGTTGGTGAAGATATAAAAACCCATACATAAAGTAGAATTAGGTTGATAGGGTCAATGTAGTATGAAAACCTATTGAGAAAGTATTAAATTAGGTTGATAGGGTCGATGGAGTATGAAAACCTACACATAGTGTGTTAAACTAGGTCAATAGAGTCGATCCATTTCTTTGTAAATAATAATTTTTTATCTATAAGGCTTAGATTCACGTCGAGTTCACCAGAATGTATTAAATTTAAACTAGACAGATCTCTAACTTATATGACTCAATACTATTCAGACATTGAGATGGTAATAATCTAACACGTATGCTTGAAAATAGGTTTATATCAAGGTCATGAATAATAATGGATCCACTAAACATAAATTAAGGTATCTCTTATCACATGAAAACAAAGGAGATGTTTCAATGGCCTCTAGTCAAATGCCATTTTCTGATAAACCAAGATAGGTCTTATCATTACAATAATAATAATAAGTAAGATAATCTAGTAAATGAATGTGCAAGCTAATCTCATGCTCACCAAATCTTGTGGTACAATTGGGAAATATAATAAACATGCAAAGATAATTATATCTAATATAACATATAAATAATATAAGCAAGTAAATATACAATTCAATCTATTAGTTATATAATATCTACTTATCAAAATGTGAAAGACTAGGAATATACTTACTTTATTGAAGTGAACCCATAATGCCTCAATCTCTCCCTTGGCCAATGGTGCTTTTCACAAGAGGTTCTTGTGGCTTGTAAGGATCACAAGGACAATAAGATCTAGGTTATAATATTGCTCTTATGCATCCAAGACAACCATAAGACAAGTGTTTCTTCTCCAAGGCAATAACATATGTATTAAAACCACCTATTAATTATTTAAGTATATTTATGAGCAATAATGATTTGAAATTGAATGATCCTCTCCTTATAAATGATTTTAAGGGTGTATTTATAGCCAATGATTGACCCTAAACACTCCTGAGAATATAGCCAATGAAGTTAGCTTGGTCGACTTTGTTAGGTAGGAAATACAGTAATTATGTTTTTTACCATGTTGGCTTGGGATGATAGAGTTTAGTAATGTGTGATAAACCTAGAATAGGTTCAACCTAGTTGATGTAGTAGGAAAAATTGTGAAAATAGGTTTTTGCTTAGGTAGGAGCTATTTTGGGTGGTGAATTACACAGGGGAGTGTATAAGCAACATTTTAATGCTTAGGGAATTAATAAGAGTATCTCATATTGGTTTTAAATGGTGGTATAGTTTAAGAAAAACATGAAAAGCACCAAGGTCTGCCAATCCCTTTCTCAGTGTACCCTTTAAGGCATGCACTCAAAGAGATTTAGATTTGATGTGTTCTTATAAAAAAATAATGATCAGTAATTGATAAAGTTTAAAAATATTATGTGTATACATAGAGTAGCCTTGGAATATTTCACATTCCAATTATATTTCTCAATCCAAACCTTCTGGTAGGAGTCCATGGAAGGGTCTTTCTATTCAGTCTTTTTTTATGACTTCCTTCTTATAAAATTTGTGGTTTTGATCCATTAAATCATATGAAATGATTAAGACTTACTTAGTTTGATATGGAGATGGTTTTGGATCATGGCTCTTTCTAAACTCTCCATCATTATAGTGTCCTTTTTTTTTCCTACTATGGTGTCCCCTTTACCTAAGTACCCTAGATCAAGCATATAATATTCTTTCAAGAAAGGGATAAAATTTATTATAGGCCTATTTTACGAATGGTCCTGTAATTAGCTCCCTTGATCTATCCTCTATGAAAAGTACTACCTTAATAATAATGATCCTTCCTCAATTATTGAAGTTAAAGTAAATATCCCAGATGAATACGTACATAAAATTAGAGTTCAAACACCTTCCATATGGTGGACTAATAGGAAATGGCCTAGTGAGACCCATTTTCACATATACTAGTCTTGACTTGGTTATTAGTCTTTCTCTCCTAAATATAATCAATTGGATACTTTGAATGCTCATTTTAAATTCAATAATTATGTATAAACTTAAGGACAAAGGTTTGTGAGAGTGCAAAAAATAAATTTTGAGCCTAAACAAGCACATTTCATGTAGTGTATCTTACACCAAGGTTTTTTTGTTTAGTTGTTTTACACATCTACATATGGCTAATCCCTCATTTATGTATTTTGAACACCCAAAGTGTCTCAATAATTAATTTTTAATTTTCAAAGAATTCTTAGTTATTGTGGTGGTAGATTCATACTCTTTTTCAACTAGTTCATTCAGAGTTACCTTCCTAGGAAATGAATGTCTTAAGATAAATTTCCATGTTATGTACACAATATAACAAAATATGTCATATATTTTGTTATGAAATTATTTTATATTATAGAACAAAAGGAACAATGTAATATTTAATCATTTATTTCTAAATTTTTGTTTTTATACTACTAATAAAGTTTAAGTGATCTCTAATGTAATTATACAAAATTAAGTATAAGTTAAAAAGGTTCAACATGAGTTTAAATACCTTCAAAGCCTATCATACCATAGGAGGAGTGACTTTTATGTAGTCATCTAGATCCCTCTCCATTCTCCTTGTTGGCATTCATCTTCAGAGGGTCGTGGTAGGCATGATCCACTAAATAGGCATTTAATTGTTTCATTGTATTGATTCATAGATCTTGTAGTGGTAGGAGATCTATGATCTCGTACACTAAGGGATAGAGAGCATAAAAATAAAAAAATATTTCTTTGTCTAGCCTTAGCCATTTTTCCATCCACACAAGACCCAGTGGATTATGTTAATAAAGATAAAACTAATGAAAGGTTGGAGTTGCCTCATGATTCTTCGCCTCCATCAACTTCATTGATTGCTTATGTGAGTTAGTTTTTATGCTTTGGTGCCTATTGGGATATTTAACATTTTTTGGGATATGTTCAAACTTTGTTTAATTGAAAAATTATTATATTATCATTTTTAACTTTAATTCAGGTTAAAAAATTTACTATATTTTTTAAATTATTAAATCGACATAATATATTGAAGTGTAATTCCTTGTGCTGATTTTATTTTTAATAATCAACATATATAATTTATAGTATTAATAAAAAACAATTATCAATAAAAAAATACCTCCATAAATAGTTATTATTCTAATAATATTTAGAGTTACCTTCCTAGGAAATGAATCTCTTAAGATAAATTTCCATGTTATGTACATAGTATAACAAAATATGTCATATATTTTGTTATGAAATTATTTTATATTATAGAACAAAAGGAACAATATAATATTTAATCATTTATTTCTAATTTTTTTTTTTTTTTTATACTACTAATAAAGTTCAAGTGATCTCTAATGTAATTATACAAAATTAAGTATAAGTTAAAAAGGTTCAACATGAGTTTAAGTACCTTCAAAGCCTATCATACCATAGGAGGAGTGACTTCTATGTAGTCATCTAGATCCCTCTCCATTCTCCTTGTTGGCATTCATCTTCAGAGGGTCGTGGTAGGCATGATCCACTAAATAGGCATTTAATTGTTTCATTGTATTGATTCATAGATCTTGTAGTGGTAGGAGGTCTATGATCCCGTACACTAAGGGATAAAGAGCATAAAAATAAAAAAATATTTCTTTGTCTAGCCTTAGCCATTTTTCCATCCACACAAGACCCAGTGGATTATGTTAATAAAGATAAAACTAATGAAAGGTAGGAGTTACCTCATGATTCTTCGCCTCCATCAACTTCATTGATTGCTTATGTGAGTTAGTTTTTATGCTTTGGTGCCTATTGGGATATTAAACATTTTTTGGGATATGTTCAAACTTTGTTTAATTGAAAAATTATTATATTATCATTTTTAACTTTAATTCAGGTTAAAAAATTTACTATATTTTTTCAATTATTAAATCGACATAATATATTGAAGTGTAATTCCTTCCGCTGATTTTATTTTTTAATAATAAACATATATAATTTATAGTAATAATAAAAAACAATTATCAACAAAAAAATACCTCCATAAATAATTATTATTCTAATAATATTTTCCCCCATATATTTAAAACCATTTAATATATTATATATTAAATAATAAAAATTAACTATAATTTTAAAAATAAATAAAATTCATATGGTTATGGTATCCAACAATGTAGAAATCCACAAAAATACAAATAAAAATTATTAGACTAGGTTGGAGTCTGTGATGAGTTGACAGAATGAAAACCGCTACACCAATAAATCTATTATTTATGAACTCATAATAATGATGATAGGAAGAGTACTTATGGACATGCCTTTCTTTTTGTAATAGGTGTGGTCGCATGGGCATCCAAAATCAATCTATAGTGACACTTTCATCAGCTGAAGTAGAGTATGTAGCAGCCACATCAGCAGCATGTCAAGCAACTTGGATGAGGAGAATATTGATAGATTTATTACAAGCATAGAAGGAAGCAACACCAATCTTTTGTGAAAACAAATCAACAATTACTTTTTTTAAAAATCATGTTTTTCACAAGAGGAGCAAGCACATTGATACAAGATTTCATTTTATCAGAGAGTTAGTGAACAATGGAAAAATCCATCTGGAGATTTGTAGACCTGAAGACCAATTGGCAGATATATTCACAAAGGCATTAACAAAAGAGAGTTTTGATTATCCAAGACAAAATTTAGGTATTGTAAATGCTGAAGTAGTTAGTGGTAGAAATTAAGGGGGAGTGTTAGAAACTGGAGATAATTTCTCTAACTATTTGTTTGCCTCCCTCATGCATGCAGTTTGCATGATCATGTTTCAGTCTTTGTTTAGCTAGTTAAGTCACTACTTAGTTAGCATGAAGTTAAACATTAGTATATCTTTTAGTTTGATTTGTTTTCAAATCTATTTATGTAGACTATTCACAAATTTTAGCAAGTAGAATTAATAAAATTAAAGATAGCTTTTTGATTGCCATAGCAATCTAGAATCTCTATTTTTATTTTTTGTTTCTTGCTCTATGTGTGTTTTCCATTCAAATTGGTATCAAAGCCTATAAATAGCTAAGAGGCACAATGAAGAAGCACATGATTTGACCAGCCTGGATGCAACAAATCCTAAAGTTGACAGTAGAACCTGTGTAATCGGTGAAGCCTGGAGTCCTACAACTTGTGTGACCTATTAGAAGTATGTAGTAGAAGAAAGAAGCAATTTTCATAGTGGATGTCTTCACATAATGGCCAAGTTGACAGACTGAAAAAAAAAAAGAGAGATCCCAGTTTCAACAGTCATCAAAGCCATTTTATGTTCAAGTGTTCATTCTCTGAGTATTTTTGGACAGACTTGTGCATAGCAGGTAGATCTCATCCAAACAAACATGTTTGAGACATGGCAACAAACAACATCATCTCTTAGCTTCATATTCTCATTTTTAATGGTAAGAATTATGATTTTTGGGCAATTAAAATGAGAACATTTTTTTTGCTCATAATATGTTTGGGATTTGGTAGAGAATGGTTTTGTAGAACCACAAGATGAGGCTGCCCATCAGGTATTAACTTGAGAACAAAAGGAAGAGCTTAAAGAGAACAAGAAAAAATATGCAAAAGCCCTATTAGTAATCCAATAGGTAATGGATGAATCCATTTTTTCTAGAGTTGCGGCTGTAATGAGATCCAAGTCGGCATGGAAAATCTTAGAGACTACCTATAAAAGTAATAAAAAGGTGAAAATAGCTAAATTGCAATCTCTTACGAGAAATTTTAAAAAATTGCAAATGAATGATTCGGAGTCTATAGACTAGTTTGTGGGTCAAGTATTGAATATTGTGAATCAAATTAGATCTAATGGAGAAAAAATAACAGATTAGAAGATCATAGAAAAAATACTCAGGAGTTTACCAAGGAAATTTGATGTAATAGTTTTAGCTATTGAGAAAACCAAGGATTTAGAATAGTTATTAGTAGATGAATTAATGGGATATTTTTTAACACATGAATCCAAAATGAATAGAAATAAAAATACTTATTTTGAGAATGATTACAAGACTCAGGTATCATTTGGCAAAAGAAGAAGAAGAGGAAGGTCAAACTTCAAAGGAAGAGGCAGAGGCAGAAATGGAAGGAACAATCAAGATCAAGGTGAAAATAATAATCAAAACTACAATAATAGTGGACGTGGCGACAATCACTTCCAGCAAAATTCACAAAGGTTTGATAAATCTAACATTCAATGTTATTATTGAAAAAAATATGGACATTATGCAAGTGAATGCAAAAATAAATAAGGAGATGTGGACAAGCAGAATGTTAATTACACAAATGAATCTAGTTCTAATTCTAGAAGCTTATTTCTCACTTTTCATGTTGCTCAAGAAAATGCTAGAGATATTTGGTTCTTAGATAGTGGATGTAGTAACCATATGATAGGGAATACAAAATTCTTTGCTAGTCTTGATGATTCTATAAAATATGAAGTAAAATTAGGAAATAATAGCAAAGTGGATGTAATGGGTAAAGGAGTAACAAATGTTTTGGCAAAAAATGGTGAAAGAAGATTTATCCCTGATGTTTATTTTGTACTTGGACTAAAGCATAATATTATGAGTGTTGGATAGTTAGTACAGAACGGTTACAGATTATCTTTTATGAATAATGTTTGCACAATACTAGACAAATTTCTAAATGATAAGTTGATAGGAAAAGTGGAGATGACCAAGAATCAGATGTTCCCTCTTTGAATTCAGTGCATCCAAGGAGAAGAGGAAGCCCACTTCAAAACCATGCATCTAGACCAATCATGGATATGGCATTCAAGGTATGGACATTTACATTTTGGAGGTTTGAATTTGTTACAAAAGAAAAATATGGTGAAGGGATTACCACCAATAGAATAGCCAGGAAGTTCATGTGAAAGTTGCATTCTGGAAAAACAACATAGAGAGAGATTTCTATTAGGATCCTCATATAGAGCAAAGGTAATATTGGAGCTAGTCCATAGTGATTTATGTGGACCAGTGCAAATTCCATCATTTGGAGGTAGTTCTTATTTTCTAGCCTTCATTGATGATTTTACCAGAAAGACTTAGATATAATTTATCAAAAATAAGTCTAAAGCCTTTAGAAAATTTAAAGGAATTCAAGGCTATGGTTGAAAAGCAAAGTGGCCTTTACATCAAGGTACTTAGATCAGATAGAGGAGGTGAATATATGTCTAATGAATTTCAAGTTTTTTGCAGATATCATGGCATTAAAAGGCAACTGACTACAAGGTACACACGACAGCAGAATGGTGTAGCAGAAAGAAAGAATAGAACAATCATGGAGATGGCTAGAAGCATGTTGAAGGCAAAACATTTATCAAATGAATATTGGGCAGAAGCAGTAGCATGTGCAGTATATATTCTAAATAAAATCCCAACAAAGAGTGTCAAAGATCAAATTCTACAAGAAGCTTGGAGTGGTAAGAAGCATAGTGTACATCATTTCAAAAAAATTAGTTGTATTGCATATTCTCTTATACCATCTAAATTGAGAAGAAAACTTGATGATAGAGGTGAGAAATGCATTTTTATTGGCTATAGTGAGGAATTAAAGGCTTATAAGTTGTATAACCCCATTTCAAAGAAAGTGATTATTAGCAAAGATGTAGAATTTAAGGAAGAAGAAGCATGGGATGCAAGCATTGATAAAATCATCACAATTAGAGCACCAATTTCCCAAAATGAAGAAGAATCTGAAGAACAAAATTTTCAAGGTGATCAATCCTCTACACAAGCAAGAACAAGCACTCCAATAAGAACACGTAGGAGCTTAGCACAAGGTGAATCATTTGGTCATGCATGTCATCCTAATCCAAATTCATAAGTGTTGAATCAGATCCAACTCTTGCCACTTTAAGATCAAGATTTAAAGGTAAAAAAATGAGAAACTTGAATGCGATTTATAAACAAGAAGAAGAGAAGTTAGATTTATGTTAAATTTTTTCTCTTTTCTCTCATGATCCTATGTATTATGAAGAAGTAGTTAATGAGGAACATTAGATAAAAGTAATGGATGAAGAGATGAATGCCATTGAGAGAAACCAAACATGGGATCTAATTAATCTACCTTAAGGTAAGGATTGCATAGGAGTCAAATGGGTTTATGAGACCAAATTTGATGCAGAAGGAAATGTTGAAAACCACAAGGCAAGGTTAGTAGCAAAAGGTTTTGCATAAGAACATGGAATTGATTATAATGAAACATTTGCTCCAGTTGCTAGACTTGATACTATTAGAATGGTTTTAGCAATTATTGCACAAAATAATTGGTATGCATATCAAATGGATGTCAAATCAACTTTTTTGAATGGTTTCCTAGATGAAATAGTGTATGTGAAACAACCACCAGATTATGAAGTGCATGGACATGAAGAAAAAGTCTACAAATTGAAGAAGGCCCTCTGTGGTCTCAAGCAAGCACAAAGAGCATGGTATAGCAGGATTGATTCATACATGACAAACAATGGATTCAACAGAAGCAATAGTGAGGATACATTGTACACAAAAATCAACAAAGAAGGTCAGATTTTGATTATGTTTGTATGTTGATGGTTTGATTTTCACTATGAATTTTTCTGTAGACACATTTAAATCAGCAATGAAGAAAGAATTTGAAATGACAGATTTGAGATTAATGAAGTACTTTTTGAGCATTGAAGTTGTACAATTTGAGAAGAGAATTTTTATTTGTCAAACTAAATATGCAAAGGATGTGTTAAGGATGTTTAAGATGTTGAATTGTAAATCAACACCTACACCAGTTGCTACAGGGACCAAAATTAGCAAAGAAGACAAAGGGTCTAATGTTGATTCTACAACATTAAAAAGACTAGTTGGTAGTTTGATGTATCTTACAGCTACAAGACCAAATATCATGTATGGGGTCAGTTTAATCTCTATATTCATGGAGTCACCAAAAGACTCACATTGGCAAGTTGGAAAGAGGATATTGAGATATGTGGCAGGAACAACAAAATATGAAATTTTATATTCCACAACTAATGATTTTGGTTTGATTGGTTAAACTGATAGTGATTTTGCAGGGAGCGTTGATGATAGGAAGAGTACTTCTAGACATACCTTTCTTTTTGGAACAGGTGTGGTCACATGGGAATCCAAAAAGAAACCTATAATGACACTTTCATCAACTGAAGTAGAGTATGTAACAACCACATCAGCAACATGTAAGACAACTTGGATGAGGAGAGTATTGACATATTTATTACAAGCACAGAAGGAGTCAACACCAATCTTTTGTGACAACAAATCAGCAATTGATTTGTCAAAAAATCATGTTTTTCACAAAAGGAGCAAGCACATTGATACAAGATTTCATTTTATCAGAGTTAGTGAACAATGGAGAAATCCATCTGGATTTCTGTAGATCTGAAGACCAATTGGCAGATATATTCACAAAGGCATTAGCAAAAGAGAGTTTTGATTATCTAAGACAAAATTTAGGAATTGTAAACGTTGAAGTAGTTAGTGGCAGAAATTAAGGGGGAGTGTTAGAAACTGGAGATAATTTCTCCAACTATCTGTTCGCCTCTCTCATGCATGTAGTTTGCATGAACCTGTTTCAGTCTTAGTTTAGCTAATTAAGTCACTGCTTAGTTAACATGCTGTTAAACATTAGTTTATCTTTCAGTTTGATTTGTTTTCAAATCTATTTATATAGACTGTTCGCAGATTTTAGCAAGCAGAATTAATAAAATTAAAGATAGCTTTTTGATTGCCGTAGCAATCTGGAATCTCTGTTTTTATTTTCTGTTTCTTGCTCTATGTGTTTTTTCCCTTCAAATAATTTGTGCAAGGTTCATAAACGGCATGCTTATCCTTCTACCCAAAAATACTAAAATCTTAAATAAGAAAAAAAAATTAAAAATTTAAAAATTACATCCCTGGTACCGTCCCAACAATAGATGTATGTTTCTCAGGTCGAGATTTGGTAAATCTATGAGAAACCATGCCTGCAATTGTATTTCACAATCGGTTATGGATTTCACTTAAAGACGGGTTGAGACTAAACAAATTCATGAAATGCAAAAGAGTTCGCTTACTCTAATCAATATTATATAAAGAAAAGCGTGCGTGCCCTACATGAATGATGAAAACATATCAAACATTTTATTGCTAAATCCGAGTAGTGGCCTGCTCGAACCGCACATATGATTCTATGAATGGTGTGCATTATTTAGGTAGAACCGCTGGTAATCTAAGTTACTGCAGCGGAACGCTCTTGAGGACAACAGTCTCGACAGTGAGACCGGGACCAAATCCAAACAGAACACCCATGTCCAATCCTTCTCCCGTTGTCGCAAATCCCTTGTCTGCAGACGACTTCCTCATCTCGTCCAAAATGAAGAGTACACAGGCACTCGACATGTTTCCGTACTCGCTCAGAATGTGTCTGGTAGCCCTCATCTTCTTCTGATCCAGTTGCAGTTTTGACTCCACCTGGTCCAGAATTGCCGGACCTCCAGGATGGGCGATCCAGAAAAGCTCGTTCCAGTCCGAGAAGTTGAATTGCTTGAAGGCCTCCACCAGGGCCTTTTCAATGTTCTTCGAGATCAGCCCGGGCACGTCTTTTAGCAAATGGAATGTAAGTCCGACCTCTCTGAGGTGGCCGTCGATGGCGCCCTCGCTGTCTGGAAGAATAGTCTGAGCAGTCCACAGCAGTTGGAAAGAGGGCTTTTCCACCTCAGGGATGGGATCTGCTCCCACGATCACCGCTGCCGCGCCGTCACCGAACAGGGCCTGCCCGACCAGACTATCTAGGTGAGTGTCAGAGGGCCCGCGGAAGGTCACAGCGGTGATTTCGCTGCAGACGACAAGAACTCGTGCTCCACGGTTGTTCTCGGCGAGGTCCTTGGCCACTCGCAGAACCGTGCCGCCGGCAAAGCAGCCCTGTTGATACATCATCACTCTCTTCACGGAGGGGCGGAGGCCAAGTAGCTTGGTGAGCTGATAGTCGGCGCCGGGCATGTCAACACCGCTGGTGGTGCAAAAGATGAGGTGGGTGATCTTGGACTTGGGCTGACCCCACTCTTTGATGGCCTTGGCAGCCGCCTCTTTACCGAGCTTGGGCACCTCCACCACCACCATGTCCTGGCGAGCGTCCAACGAGGGGGCCATGTAGGCACAGACGTTGGGGTTCTCCTTCAGTATCTCCTCCGTCAGGTACATGTACCTCTTCCTTATCATCGACTTCTCGCCTGCATTTTAACACACCCTAAGGTACAACCATCACAACATACGTATATATGAATACATATAAATTAAACTAGAGTAGAGAGGCTTTGACTTACACATGCGCTTGAATTTCTCCTTCAGCTCGGCCTTGTGCTCGCTATTGGTGATACGGAAGTAGTAGTCCGGGTAATTGCTTTGCTCGATTGCATTGGGAGGAGTGGCAGTCCCAATCGCCAAGATGCTAGCAGGTCCGTCAGCTCTCTGGGCCTTCCTGAATGCTTCTAAATCCTCCAAACTGCTTATCTTTACTGTAGGCATGTTGATAGGGATATTATTTTCTGTAAACTGGCTTAGATGATTTTTCTAGTGTCCTTGTCTAACGACTGCTTTGTAAAAAGAAGGTAGGGACATCAGGTTTTATAGTAAACAAAGCTCATTGTTGTTAGTGAAATTAGGTGGAACACGTGCCGCGGAGACTCGATATCGCTCCCCAAAGCGGCTCGGATCTCTCAAGGGTTGAAGGGAAGCTCACATTAATCTGGTTTTAACTCAAGTTTATCGGTGGAAAGCTCTATTGCGGCTTTAATTCTATTAGAATTATAACGGTCAAAATATTGAATCATGCATGGAGAGCCCTCGTTACATTACACCAAACATTCTCAATTAGAGGTTATGCGAGGCACGCTAAATCCCAACAAACAGAGCACGTTTTTGGTAGCTAGGGAAGAGAACCCAACAGATAGGGCACCAATACTTCGAGACAGTTGCTAACACGAAAGGGCTCCACAATAGAAAATATTGAAAATTATCGTCGAAAGGACCATCATCTAAAAGGTTCACGCACAAATGTATTGTGTATTTATGGACCTTTTATTATCAAGGCACATGAGAAGGTCATTCAATATTTTATTTAAAAAGTCTTGCCAAATTTATTAATTAAATATGAGCTTTCTTAATTTAAATTTTAAATTTTAATCATTTGGAAGTCCTCCTTTGTACATTGTCTTATTTTTTTATTTATAAATGAAAATTTTAAATCATCATCTTTTTTGGAGAAATTTATCTTTGTATTTTTATTTTGAGGGGTATAACTTTGAGAGCCCTTTGGAAATGCTAACATTAGTGGTTGAGAAAATTAAAATATGTTGGTATATCAAGATTATTTAAACATGTAACTGAATATCATCAATAATAAGCTCAAAAAATATTTGGTCAAAATCCTTTAACACTCAGTAGGCTCCTTTCATGGGCTCTGATGACTCCTCCTCAAAAACCTCCATACTAGGATCCTTTAAGCTTACCCCAAAACCTTCATTGTTTGCTTTAATGTCCTTTAAAGGTTCTGTTGAAATCATTACTACAATATCTTATTTGCCTTATTTTTAACCTAAAGATTTAATATGTATCTTGGACTTTGTTATTTCCTTTGACGTCAAGTTTGGGATATTTGTTTCCCCTATTGCCAATTATGAAAGATTTTTCTTTTCCAACCTATTTTTTAACTATTTACCTTCAGTGCAAAACTCCAAAATAAATACAAATCATAAGAATAAGCAATACATTTCTTATTGCAGCTCTCAAAATAAATAAAAATCATTTGCCTGAGAAAATTACCAATTCATGCAAGAATGGAATCTACCCACATATGAATAAAGAGGTTAAAAAGTCTTACCTAATATTTATATGATTTATTTATTATTTAGCGATTAAATTTAATAAATAAATAAAATTTTGAAAATTGATTTAGGTTAAATAATACACATAATCTAAATGCATAATATAGTAATTTACAAAATTTTAAATGGGATATAATAACAAATTGAAAAATAGTTATCCAAAACTAGCTCAAATTGAACTTGTAATGGTTGTTGATGAAAAATAACTACAATACAACCCAAACTATGTCACAACTACAAGCATAATTTAAAACCTTACTGGAAGAAAGCCACACATGGATGAAAGAGACACACCGCGGCCTTATCTGTTCAATATGACTGCATCCTAGTTGATTGTGTGGCTTATTTTTCTATGAGAGAACCTATGACTGTGTAAGAGGATTTGTTGATGATTTACAAATGTAAGTTTAATGTCTAGATGGTGTAAAAAGCTAAAACCTTAGTTCATGTCAAACAAACCAAATAGAGATCAAATACAAATGGGGGATTCAAGCAAGGGGTAAAACCAAGTTATCCTAAGAAACCTTACGTAATCCGAGTGCTATGAACATAGCCCAAAAGGGCCTCAAGCTGATGTATTTGTCACTCATAGAGTGATTTTGTGAATCTTGAAATTTGATATTTGAATACAACTAGATAAATTGATTTGGATACTTCATAATGAGTGCCTTTCACTTGCAATAAAATGACTTTAGACATGACCTATTTTTGATTGAAAGCATGTAGGGCTAAAATTGAAAAAAAAGTGCTTTTTGGCTCAATGTGCAATGGAATTTCCAAGTGATTTCTAGATGATCCAAATGTTAAGTGATGCCTTAAGTGAATTTTATGTCCTTATATAGAGGAAAATTTGGAATAATTTTTATAATCTATTTTGCTAAAAGTGGAAGATGATTAATACAAAACATCTCAATTTTGAAAAGTTATCATTGGAGCACAGGGGACAAGGTTGGACTAGTGGACCAAGCCACATTGTGGCCCTATATAACTATTGTGATCTTTTCCCTGAATGATAGAGACTATTGGAATGTGGATGATAGGAGTATGTAATAAAAAAGGATACCTGAATGATGTTTTTTAGTGACTACAAAGTAGTATGTGAAATAGCAAATGCTCCCATAGAGATTACAAGTTAACATAATATTGAATAGACTAAGTAGGGTAAGGAGGTTAAGATTAAATATTTTCAAGCACTTAATTATTAAATTTTAGTGCTCCCCTTGATTATAATGATTCAATAAATTGAATTTAATAGAGTAAAGGAGATGCAAAACTATGTGTTTATACACTAATTGTATTTTGATTTAAAACTTGACTTTGTCATATGTATTAATGCAAATCCTGTAACAATGCCATCAAAAGTAGTTACTTATCCATATTTTAAAATTTAAAATCTGAAACTTGAAATTTGAATTTTTGAAGAGAGCAAGGAAAAAACACACCTAAAAGAGGGTATGTAATATAATTTTACTTTAATATTAAAATGGAAAAGTGTATTCCCCCTCTTTAAGGAATTTGGAAAATGATTGAATCTATTGTGAATTGAGTGTGATCAAGTATTGATTTTAAAAACATCGAAATCCATTAATTTATAAATATTGTATGATGTGGCTCTCATTTAAATATGTAGAGTAATCTTGTAAAATTATTTAAGGGGTAGAACCACCAAATGTTGATTGCTCCAATAGAAAAATTGCAACCATAGATGTTGAGTGTCATTAGACACTAACATATCCCACTTTTAAAAATGAAGATAAATCACATTGGGGCAAATAGGTCTAGATTCTATTTTAAATTTTGCAATTTGAAATTTTTGAACTTTGATGTTTGAAATTACCTTTTATTAATGTGAAAATAAATTTATATCATCCTCTTATATTGTATTGAATTAATATATAACGTCAACTAAATTTATAACTGTTTCAAACTTATAATCTATAATTATAAGAATGAGTTCACATATATGGGCTATATCCCCATAATATGAAAATGTTGAATCATATTGATAATTGAAAATTATTTTCTATCATAAATATATTTTTATTACACATAAGTTTTGAAATATCAAGTAAATTCCATTGTGATGTTCCCATTTTGAGATTATATATGTACTTTGTAAGTAACTCATCTAAAAAATAACATATATGAAAGATATAGTCATTTAGTATAACTCTAAGCATTTGAATACGATTAAATTATATTATTAGATACAATGTACAAATTCATATGAACATGCTTTAGATAAATAAAGCATTGATTCACATAAGTAACATGTGCATGATATGTATCATGGCACCAAACTAAGAATATAAAATAGAAGTAATGCATGATATGAATCATGCCAGCATAGTAGTATTTAATGAACATACAATTAATATCACATAATTTTCACATAATGTATATATTCACATAAGACACAAAGGGTACATACAAGGAACATGTGAATGTCACATAAACAAACAAAGCCAAGGGCAATAATCAAATAATGTGATGATGCCATATAAGCAATAATATGTATATAATGGACACACAAGGCTAACGTCTGCACACAATAAGAAAGCAAGTCCTCATTTATCATGTATTAAAGTAAGAGTTTTGAAAACAAGCATAGAGGAAATGAGACTAATTTACATCAATCATATGTATGAAATTCATCATTAACACATATCATTTTCATGTAAGACAATGTAAAATATGAGTGTTTAGAAAAATATTTGTATTGTAAACATATCAACATGGTATAAAGATTGTGGATAGATAAAAAATATTGAAGTGTTCACTAAGAACAAAGAGATGATCCTAACTTAGAAAGGTTGTTTGGTAAAAATGTAGCCCAACATCAAAGAACCATGTAATAGTATCTCATATATCACACTAATATACCTTGTGAAAAACATCATCTATTAAAAATGTAAATATTTTATCTAATTATCTTGGAATATATAACACATGCAAATAATTAGGATAACAACATTTTAAAATACTTTTAGATACCTTTTGAATTTTTTAACATATATTATTTTTTTGGTAATTTTGTCATATATGTTTTTTTTCCTTTGATTCTTGAAATATTAGAATTTAAAATATTTAAAAATTTCTAAGAAATAAGGATTTTATAATAGAAGAAAAGGGATTTGATCAATCTACAACAAGGTACTAAAACATAGGTGAAGTAAAACATAAGGCAAATAATATGCCCCCAATGTGTGTGTCAAAAATTCATAAAAAATAAACATAAATGATAGATGTATAGATAAGAATCTACATGTCCCCAATGGTTAAGAGGCTATGTGTGCTCATGGATAATTTATAAGTACATATACATGTTCATGTAAGTCCAATGGGAGGCATAACATGATTGTTATTCCATAGTAAACAACGACATTGACATACAAAACATGCATTGAAAGCATTATAAGATAGGTGTTTTGAATTGCTCGAATTGGTTATGAAAATTCACGAAGGATTGTGTCCTATTTTAAAATAATACCAAGGGATTGAATAATGCTTTAATATTTTGGATATAATAAGTATCAGAGAATTTAAAAATAAAGAATCTATGTACCAAGATAAAATATGCCACTATAAGCTTAAATATCTCATTAAGAAGGTGCCTCTATGTAGCCCATGCATCATTAGGATCATAATGATGATTTAATATTAAAGGGATTCATAAGAAAAAACAATAGATACATATGATTGCATAGGCATATAAATAACATCAAGAGTAGGTGTGGGAGAGATAGGCTATTCAATTAGATTGGGGGATTTGTTGGATATATATAAGTTACTTGATTTTTTTAATTGATAAAATTGAAATAACTATCACTAGAAAGAGATGAATTTTCATCATGTGGTAATTCTATGTTAAGATTATGACATTGTGGCATAAGAGTATCATGATGTGAATATAAGCATGAGGTTGAAGTAGAAGGAAATTCATGATATGTGTTACAAATAATTCCATTGATTTCATTTGTATCTTGTGATGTGATAAGGTAAGAGGAAGGAACTTCATCCTCATTTGTTGACAAGGGATAAAAGTTATGACATGCAAGTTCAATATATACTAACTATGAAGGAGAAGAGATAATATCAATATGACTTGTATTCACTTACATTTGAAAGTCAGGAGAAATATAATTTTTATCATTATAAATATCATCATTCTTTAAGCTTATTTGATGTGCATTTTTTAATAGTAAAAAAATAACTAAAGTGAATTTTTGAGGTGGAAATAAAAGTTATGTGTGAAAATGTAATGTTCCTCCTTTATAATGTTACCTAGAAATTTAAGAGAAAAGATATTTATTTTATAATTCTCTTATTTCCCTAGGTTATTAGTCAAGAAAGAAGGTAAAGAATAATCCTGATGGGAAATTATAGGTAAATCCATAAAGGAATCTATATATCAATTTATTTATATGAACTCTTCATCCCAAGTTTCATCAAGATAAAATTGTCTATAAATGTTGCTACATCATTGAAATAATAATCATCATTATATGGTTCTTCCATAAGTTTTTTCCCCTCAATTTAACCATTCCTCATCATAAGTAAAAGGCACGTCATGCATAGAGAATAACTTATCTAAAGGATGAAAAATTATATAATATTTAATTTGAATATCACTGATATATGAAATTAGTTTTAATATAATAAATGCAACAAATAAACCCTACATGCTATGAAGTATTATCGAATGAAAATAAAGTTAACGATTATGAATAAAATACAAATAAAAATAAAATTATAATGGGGTAACTAGGAAAAGGTTTAAATAATTGTCTCAAATCTCAAATATACTTTCTTGTTCATATATTAGTGTTAGCCTAATATTTCTAATCATTAACTACAAAGGCTAAAGTGTGCATGTATCCCACTATCTTGTCACATAGAATATGATGAGAATGAATTTATTAGGAGATACACTCCTTTCAGCTATGACAAAAATGAAACAACTAAAAGAGGCTTCCTACAATGTAAATAAGGGTCCATAGGCATTTAATATATACCATGAGGTATGATGAATTTAAAATACATTTTTAGTGTCATAAAATGGCTTGATTATCAGGTAAGTACCCCTTACACCATGGTGTTTATAAAACAAATTAAGGATTGGCCAATAAAAATAGTCACTAAATAGTTTTACGATTGTTAGAACAAAGTTGATAAAAAAATAACATAACAATAGAAGATAAAGCTGAAATATTTTATAGAGTGATTAGTAATTTCATTTAAAATTGAGATCGAAATAAGATGCTTTCAGTTTTAGAATGTATTCAAAGTCTAGAGTAGGTTATTTTCATTCATGATATTTAGGTATTTTACAAATGTTCTAGAAATTATGGGTTTAGAGGAATGTATATATGTTTTATTTTTTATTTATCAATGAAATGCAATAAAAAAATAAACTATTAAAAATTGATTAAGGTTACATAATATACAAAACCTAAATGTACAATACAATAATTTATAGAATTTGAACTGAGTTATACATAGTAAATTGAAAAACATATATGCAACCTTGGTCAAACTAAACTTATGTTGATTGTTGATGAAAACCAATTATTACACACCATGAACATATCACAACTGAAAGATTTTTTTAAAAAATATGGTGGGATAAGGTTGCGCTAGGAGAGGATTCACTATTGTATTTTATATTTATTATGACCACATCTTGGTTGATTATGCAACTACTTTTTCTATACAAATAACTGAATATTTATAATAAGAAATGTTGATGATGTACAGGTATAGATTTGATGTGTAGAAGACATGGAAAAATTAACCCTAGTTCCTACATAATAAATTAAATGGAGATTAAATATGAAATGGATAATTAAAATTAAAAGAATAGCCAAGCTATCCTTAGAGAACCCTGCATACTCTGAGTGTTGCCTACATAGTCCAAAAATGTCTTCGGAAAATGTAGTTATCCTTTCTAGAGTGATTATGTGAATCTTGATATTTTCTATTTGAATGAAACTAGATAGACTGACTTGAATGCTTGAAAATGAGTTCCCTTGGGCTAAAATAAAAGGACTTTAGATTTCAACTATGATGATTAGAATGAAACATAGTTAGAATTAGAAATAATAGTGCTCTTTTTCTTAATGTGCATTAAAATTTCCAAGATTTCTAGATGGTCTATTTGTTAGATGATGCCTTAAGTAGATTTGATGTGATTATATAAATAAATATTAGGTATGTTTATTATAGCCTATTTTATTAATAGTTTATAAGGTTAACATGAGATGTATTGAATTTTAGAAGTTACTCTTGGAGTATGGGGGATAAGTTAGCCCTAGTGGCTAAGGCCTCTCTATGACCATGTTTGACTAGTGTGGTCTTATCTTAGAAGAATACAGAATGTTGAAATCTAACTATCGGGGGTCTACAATAAAAATATGCATGCATGAATGATGTTTTCAATTATTTTAGTGTCATAAATGAAATAGCGAATGATCCAATAGATATTATAAGTGAAATGAATGATGAATATAGTAAGGAGAGTAAGGATGTCATGATTGAACATTATCAAGCAGTTAATGTTGAATTTTAGTGTCTACACATAAAATGCTTCCACTTTCAGATATTCATGTCAAGTAAAAATTAAGGTT
The DNA here is from genome assembly GCA_037957365.1 of Torreya grandis. Lineage (NCBI taxonomy): Eukaryota > Viridiplantae > Streptophyta > Pinopsida > Cupressales > Taxaceae > Torreya > Torreya grandis. The sequence continues at coordinate 336,581 of JARHVA010006064.1, forward strand.
CCATGGTGTCATGATAATCCCTAATATACTAAAAAAATAGATTAAATTCTCAAAAATTTATTGGCCCAAGGAAGACATAGGGGAACAAAATTAGAGATTTTGATTAAGTATAGGGAATTTTAAAGTATTGGAAAGATATGCACTAAATTGTGAAGAGGTTATAAATATTACATAAGTTGTTAAAGAGTCTAAAATATTGTAAAAATGTACATATGCACAAAGAATTTATAAGGTGTAAAATAGAAAGAAATGAATAGAATAGGATGTTGCACAGAAGTATAGGTGTTAGATCAAACTAAAAAAAATATGGTAAAAAACTAAAATATAATATATTTGAACATCTACAATAATATCTATAATAGATTATATAAATTTATAGAAGAGGTATACACTATTCGAGCTATCATAAGTAATTAATTAGATAAATACTATAAATAGGAATCATTGGCTCTTATTTAAGACAACTTGAGATGTCACATATCTTGTAATATTGAACATTGTAAAAGTTTATATAGTTTTTAAATTTGGGAAATATTGATTTGTACATAGAATTAGTATAAATATAAACACAATGCATTTATTTTTAGTTTTTTGAGTACTACTTAATGATTGGGAACATAAAGTGATATTCATATCTTTGTAATATTATTAATTTTTGGTTTCTTAGTTTCCCTTGTAGAATTCAAGTGAGTAATTAATTGTAGGGTTGAATTAATATGAGAACATGATTATTTTTTTTAAATTATTATGATAATTAGAGTATAATCTAGATTGGATGTATGTTATCACACTGAAAAATAAATTGCTCCATTTTTAGGACTCAATCTAATTATATTATAAATATTTGTAGGTTTTGTGTAGTAAAAACTAAAAATAAATATAAGAGATAGTGATAGAAGGATAAAATATTTGTGTAAGGTTAAGGAAAATAATACATTATATAAGATTGAGGACTCTGCCCAAAAAATAAAGGGAGAAGAGAACTGTAGGGAGAATGCTATTCTAAATAAAATAAAATGAAGGCTTCTCATGTATATGAATAATAAGGATAAGGTGATAAATACTATTGACCCCAAGAAGTATGGAAGACAAAGTTAGTTTATTTTTTTATTAACCCAAGGAATAATGGGAAGAGGCACGACTATTTCACAAAGACAAGACATGATATTGGGTAATGAGAGAGGATTATTCAGTAAAAATACCCTAAGTAAATAACTACAAGAGGAAGACTATGTTTCACAGAAAGATGAGGAAAGTGCAAGAGATGATTTAGTTTTAAACCTATTTAGATTTAAACCTAGAATTTTTTTATATATCAAAATGTTTTACTATTTTTGGGAAGCTAAGGGTTTAATTTAGTAATTAGTAAATAGGTATGGATTAATTTAGAAAATATGCAAATAAAGTATGCCTAAATTAACCTACTAATTTTTTAAATCTAGATTTGATCAAATTAATTACTAAAAATAGAAAATAAGGGGACGGAGAGTAAACTTAGATGATTTCTAAACTGATATGGAGGATTATAGAACTAAAAGTTACTAAGATGACTGGGTAAACTATAAAAATAGGACCCAAAAGTCCATTTTCTCCTTGGACAATAGCATTAAAAACTACACACTTAGAGGTCTAGTGCTATAGTCCTATTTTTGGTGATATAGTCCCTTTGATCTGCTCCTTCTAAGATTTTTGGGTTCTATTTTGATACTTTAGGAGGCTCTCTATCTAGAATATTAGGTCTCGATCATCCATGAAGCTCTATGTGTAACTAATTCTATCCTCTAGGGTCTTAGTTCCTAATTAGGCTTGACAAGTGGTCTTGAATTAGCTAGAAAAAAGGGTTAGTGTGTATTATACACTGAACATACGATCACACCCCATGTGTGGGCATGTTACCTACATACCAATACTATGAAGAAGGATCAAGGCCAATGTAGTTATCCCAGATTGAATGTGTATTGTGTAATCTTGTGTATTCAATGCAAGTATTATATAAATTAGGGAAAGATTGAGATGGCTAAAGACTTATGCAAGATTTTGAATAGGATGGAAATAGCAGTGGTTGGCTATATACAGAGAATAGGAAGATTAATTGAGTGTGCTTAGTGTATTTCTAGATCATGCCTTTTGAATGATTGCCAACCCTTCTAAGTGACCCTTGAATATAATTTTATAAGGAAACTGCTGATCTTGGGTAGGATTAATTCATGTTAGGTCAATAGGGAAAAAGATAAATATCTAAGGAAATCTTATCATTTGAGGCTAAGAGTGACTTGGACAATAGCACTAAAAAGTGGGCATACTAGGGTCTAACACTATAGTCCTACTTATGGTGCTATTGTCCAAGGGTAAAAGGACCTTAGGAGATAGGTATATGCCTAGAAGAGGAGTTTAGGAAAGTTGGGGATGATTTAGGAAGGCTTTTAGTGACTGGGAAGCATTGAAAATATGCCTAGTGGGTTGTAGAAGTAAGCAAGAAATACCTACGGTTCTGAAGTCACAAGTCATGTTTAAGTTGTAAAAATTGCATTGTTGTGTGATTACATTTGTCCCTCTTTATTATAAGTATGAAACTAAGTTATATACTAGGATAAAGGAGAAAAAAATAAGCATACCTAAACTTACCTATGAGACTAAGCCCATGAATCTATGTGATGCTGGATTTAAACATGGTGAGAGCACATTGTACTACGTGAAGATTAGTTCTTACTAGATATTTTATATCTAGAATAAGAACCTAAAATTTTGAGTAAAGAGATAGAAAGGAAGAGAAAAGAATGAATACACCTCATCAAGTACGCAAACTAATACAAAACTTGTTATGCTATTAGACTGCATTGAGTGATGTTGGATGAATACTGAACCAAGAGTTATATCAATGGATGCATTGAGTGCTCAGTCCCTTAGAAGGTGGTTCAAAAATGCAAAGGCATGCCGTATGTCTCTATCATCCCCAACTCTACAAAGTTAATGAATCATGCATGTGTTAATTGATATCTAGATTGTGTCCAATCCCTCTAAATAGGTAGCTCAAAAATAGAAAGGTTAGCTATACCTCTGGCTCCATCATTTCCTCATGATGTGAAGATGAATAGAAAGATACTGGTATAAGATGGATTTCATATGAGATGGCTCATGAATCCCATAAATGTGTTTTAATCTAGTAATGTTGTCATGGATAGCTGAATGTAACTAGAAACTAGGACAATGTTTTCCACTTTAAAAGATGGAGATTAGAACTCGTATAAAAATCCCATATAAAACTAGAATCAACTCAACAAATTGGGTACTTGAGAAGCAAACTTGTATGAAAGTTTTCTTGAAATTGATTGCAACCACCTATAAATGGAGTAAGTCATACAACTACTAGGAACATGGAAGAAAATGTAGTAAACTCAAAAAAGAGAAAGGCCCATGTGCCAGGCACATTACCCCTAATAATTGGTTTCTAGAAAATAGATTTTGAACTAAAAGTTGTATCAACTACCATGTCGGAACTATAAGTAGAAACCTTCATGTCATGCATGATGCCCCCTATATATATATATATATATATATTCTCTGAATGAAAAAGTGTTAAAAACTAATAGATTTTAGACAGTATTGTTATGGCAAAATTGTGACTAAAGTTACCCGTTTGCTTGATTCTGGAAAAATTATAAATTCTATTATTTGGAAAATAGTGCCAAAAACTAGACACTTTGAGGTGAAATTATATAGTCCCATTTTTGTCACTATTGTCTAGAGCCAAAACTAAAAACTAGATTGTGTTCTCTATTGTCTGTTTGATTTGGCCTACCTGTATTGAATTCTAGAATCTAGACTAAACTAGTCTAAAACTACAATTTTTTTTACTGGTAGAAGCTTTGATCTATGTGATCAAACCCCTATTTCTTTACCCCTCTTATGAGGGTAGGATTGAAGACCTTCCCTCAGAATAAGAATCCTTGTAAGTGTGTTAAGTTGCAAAAATGTTTGATATACCATTGATATTGATGATCTCAAGATATAACAAAAGTTGTAAAGAGAGATTGTTAGATCTATAGGGGTATGCCTAGATAGATATAACAATGAAATATCATGTGTATAATACAAAGCTAGAGTGTGACATGTTAGTTGTTAGTAGCATGGATGAATGGAGCATGATGTCCATCATGACATTCAAGAAGCAAAGTAAATGCATGATTGAAATCATGACATTGAACACAAAGAGAAAAGATCAAGAAAACAAGCATACAAATTAACAAGAAAGAAACATACAATGATTGATAAGGGGATAAATAAGAATGAAAGGCATATAAGGCATGTTCAAATGCCACATACACACAAAAGAAATAAGCAAATATTGGCACAATGGCAATAAGTACATAGAAAGGCACACACAAAGGACATTGGTAAATGTCAAAAGGAACATATGTATAGACAAGATTAAAGGACATTTGGAAAATATCCTATAACTCAAACATGAAGCAAATAGGAACTAGAAAATGAAAACACATCTAGATAATCCAAGTTAAGATTGGAAGCATGTAAAGTACTAGATTAAGTAAACATGCATCTAACTATAAAAAGCGATAAGCAAGAGTATACAAGATATGTAATATAAGACTAATGTACATGCTATTAAATATACAAGTGTGATAAATACCAATGGATGTCGATGTAATATCTTTGTAAGAAAGTAAGGAACATATTAAAACAAGATGTCTAAAGTTTGTAGTGTAAGAAAGACATAACCTGGATTGTGTAGTCATGTAGAGTGTGCCCCTAGTGGGTAGATGTATCAATATGTAGCTAGAATATAGACGTAAGATGCCCCCTCAATGGGTAGATTAAAACAATCAAGGATTTGGATGCATTACACATACTTAAAAGAAGATCAAGTGAAGCTTAGTAATATAGCTAGATCGATAAACAAGAAGCACATAACAGCATAATGTAAGTATATCATAGTGTTTTAGTAATGTAAGAACATAGATGATGCATACAATTGACATATTTTTTGTATATATTTTTTAAAGTTTGTTTTATTTTTGTATTTTTGGAATAAGATATGTACAATCATGAAAAAGATACTATGTACAAGAAATACTACAAAATAATGATACTAACCAATGAGTCTCAAATGAGACTCCTTTTGATGATGTCCAGTATCAAAAAGTGGAATCATGCATGATTGTGAGGCATGATGGAAGTGTTTAGATTGAGGCTTTGAAAGATAGATATGATTTAAATTCTCTAAAATTTGTGAATTAAAAATTGATTATAGGGATCCTCTATAACTATGAGAAGTAGATATAACTATAGGGTGATTAGGGACCCACCTATAAGTAGGAGAAACTCTCTGAACATGTGCTTGATGTGTAGATGCATAAGATCTCAATGAAAATGCTATGGGTGTGAAAATTATAGATGGATGCTATTTAGGATCCAAAAGCTGTGGAGGTGTATGGAGCCTCTATACTGGTAATTGAGCTAAAACTAGTGTTTTAATTGAAACTAGCTCTAAAAGTAAAACTAGCACTAAAATCAGAAGTGGCAACTAATATGGAACTCCAATAACTATAATAACCTTAATAACTTGAATGAATTTCATGCATCAATGCATCGTAGATGGAATTACTCAGATTTTTTGTATCCCTGGTCTATCAAGTATCATGTCAAAAAATCTTACAATAGGAACTATAGTGAATGGGGTGGTCATGCATGTAGGACCAACCTATAATGGAATGAGGATCTTACCCAATGTAGTCTGACTATGTCCACTGAATCCACTAATAAATACTTTAGTCAGAGTGATATCCTACTCTATATACCCCAAGTGTTTTAGTAGTGTCATAGTACACATGTTAACACTAGATCCATTGTCAATTAGAACACTATTAATGGGATGGTCATGAATAAAAGCTATGATGAAGAGTCTATGATAATCTATGTCATCCTCAATAATATCATATTGGAAAAGGAGATAGAAGGCCAAATTGGAAGGCTAAAATGAAAGGTGCCAATCATGTGGCTCAATGGATGTGAATCAACTTTCAGTACCCTATATGTAGCTGGTGGAAGATGTGCTTGATATGCATGATGTACACCTGATGTGTCCTATACCTCTGAATTGTTATGCTATGGAAATAGATCTGAAAATATTTTAAGTGACTTATCCTACATTGGTTTGGCCTAAGGAGGCTCAATTAAAGTGTCTATATCAATTTAGTTGGGATCAATTAAATCTTTTATCTTATGCATGAGACTAGTGCATCTATTTGTATTATGGCCTTGTGCCCTATGAAAGTCATAAAATGCATTATGGTCATATCCCTATGGAAGAGGCTTTGTTGGATCAACTTATCTAATAAGAGGTAGAGAAATCATATTACATTCTAGTAGCTATTGTAGAACTCTTGCTAGAAAAATTGGTAGATTTGTAAAAGGTCATCGAGGAGGTTCTAATAATGTGACTCTCTATGGCAGTTCTGAAGTTGCATTGACTATTTGTTTAGTTTGTCCTTTGCTATCATTAAAATTGACCTTATATGGGAATTTTGTATTACTCTTATTAGTTTTATTCAATGCACTTGTGTACTTGAGTTTGCCCATTGAAATGAGTTTGATTTCTCATTCTTTTAAAGTGTGACATAATTTAATGAAAGAAGACAATCCTTTGAACATGATTGTCTTGTACAAAATTGGTAGAAGGCTTTATTTGAAGAGGTCCTGTAACTCCTGATCTACCATAGTGCTGGTCGTCTTAGCTAATATGGTCTTATATCTAAAAACATACTCAATGAGAGGCTCATTTGACTAATGTTTCTATTGTTTAATTTGAGCATATGACACCTTATCATTGATGTTAATACTGAAGTATGCTAGGAACATGTCAACAAGAGGATTGAATACATTGACTTACTAATTTGGTAGACTATAAAACCATTATAGTGCATAATCCTTGAGGTTCCTTGGAAATAACTTAGTTAATATCCAGTCATTTGGTACATAATCCAAACATACTATATGAAAGTATCTCAAATATGTCTCTAGATCACCCTTGTCATCATAGATATTGATATTAGGTTATACAAATCTAGGTGGCAAGGGTGTAGTAACTATATGTCATGATAAAGGTGTATGTAATAAACTGACAAAATTCAATACATGTGTAGATCTAGTAGTACCTTGATCAAAATGTTGTACCTTGGATTGAAGAGATCGAATCTCTTCAACAAGGGTTGACACATTAGGAGATAGGGATGTAGTAGATATAGCTAGTGGCATAGAATAAGGTTGGTCTACTATAGGGGTTTATTGTGACATAGTTTCCCTCGTAGTGTCATGTGATGTTGGTGTTTTTATAATTTGAGAACATTCAACTTGTTTGGAATTCCTTAGTTTCATGATATATTCAAATATGTTAGCATGATCATGGGGCTATTCCTGGAATCTTTCTCTAAAATTTTGTAAAATCAAATTTGTGTTGAGTACAACTTCATTATAAACAATGGGTGGAAGTGGATCGGTAGTCTAATGTGATAGAACATGAGCATCAGTATGTGTCTCATTGTTATTATTCTCATATTACTTATATCAAAATCATGTTCATTAAAATTAATGTAATTTGGATGTACAACATCTATAATAGGGACCTAAGTTGGTTGTTTATCCATTTTATAAGAATGATTTGCAAGAATCTTGTTGAATTTAGGAGGGCTGCCACTAAGTTTTGCACTTCATCTCAAAGGGAGAGATGCAAGGAGCTTAGAGGGTATAAGGAAAATAATTATAAAAATATTAGATCAAATTACATAAAAATAATCTAAATAATGAATTGGATTGTGCATAAAAAAGGATATCGAACTCCAAGTATGTACGATGATAGCTCAGAATGTAATAGCACCTAGTATATGCAACTAGGGATTTTCTAGGAATATTATTTGCATAATAATATGAGCTTTTAAATTTGAAAATGATTTTTTGATTTTAATACTCAATCAAAATTTGTAGAAAATAAGAGCAATATTCTAGAAAATGACTAGAAATTAAGTGATGTAACTAGGGTCTAAAATGAATATTTTTTCAAAATTAATGCAATAATTTGAGAAAAAATTATTTAAAATTAGTAGATTTGACTTGAAATATATTATCAAAAATCTAATAATATTTCTACAATTAGTAGAATATTTTTCCTAGTGGTCTGGAAGTGGTTTCGTGCAAAAAGGACCTAGTATTTGGAAACTAGGGTTTTAGTGAATTATTGAAAATATTACACTTAAATTTGTAGTTTAATAATTTTTAAATTCTATAAAAATAAAAAAATATGTCAAAAATTTGAAAATAAATATCCTTAAGGTTTTTAGGGTTTTTGTGCAAAGATTCGAAGTAAGTCAGGTTCACCAACAAGTTTACTATTTTTGGGAATCTAAGGGTTTAATTTCCAAATTAGTAAAGAGGTCTAGATTAATATATAAAATATGTGAATAAAATATGCCTAAATTAACCTAATAATTTGATAAATTTGTATTTGATTAATTGATTACTAAAAAATGAAAATAAGGGGATAAAGAGTGAGCTTAAATGATTTTTGGACTGAGATCGAGGAACTTGAAACTACAAATTGTTAAGATGATTGAGTAGACTATCTAAAATAAGACCTAAAAGTCCATTTTTTACCTAGATAGTAGCACCAAAAAGTAGAAACTTGGAGGTCTAACACTATAATCCTATTTTTTGTGCTATAGTCCCATATGATCTACTTCTCCTAAGCTTTTTGGGTTTTGTTTTAATACTTCATAAGGTTATATGTCTAGAATCTCAGGTCTCAATTATCTACGAAGATTCATGTGAAACTAATTCTATCCTTTAGGGTCTTAGTTTATCCTTAGGCTTGAAAAGTGGTCTTGAATCAGCAAGAAAAAAGGGTTAGTGTGTATTATGTATTGAGCTTACGATCACACCCCATGTGTGGGCATGTTACCTACATACCAATACTCTAAGAAGGGATCAAGTCTAATGTAGTTATCTCAAATTAATTGGGTATTATGAAATATTATGTATGAAATTCATGTATTATATTAATTTGGGCAAGCTTGAGATGACTCGTGACTTGTGCAGGAGCTTGAGTAGTTTGGAAATAGTAGTGGTTGGTTGTATGTAGAGAATAGCAAGATTTTCTTGAGTGTGCTTAGTGTATGTCTAGCTCATGCCTTTTGAATTATTTTCAAACCTTTTAAATGAACCTTGAATAGTATTTTATAGGTAAAATAATGATCTTGGGTTTGATGAATTTGTGTTAGGCCCATAGGTAAAAGGATAAGGATATAAGGAAATTTGATCATTTGAGGCTAAGAGTAACTTAGACAATAGTGCTAGAAAGTGGATACCCTAGGTTCTAGTGCTATAGTACAAATTATATAAATATTTTCCAAGGGGAAAGGGACCTTAGGGGATAAGTCTTTGCCTACGATAGGAGTCTAGGGAAATTGGGGATGATTCAAGAAGGCTTCAGGTGACTAGGAAGTAGTGAAAACATGCCTAGTGGGTTGTGTAAGTAAGCAGGAAAGACCTATGGTTTTGAATTCACAAATCATGTTCAAGTTGTAAAAAATGTTTTTTTATGTGATTAAATAGAATAAGAAATGACAATATAAGACTCAACTATGATAAAATAATTTAATAGAAGTGAGAGTTATGGGGTAAGTAAACGACACATTGAGAACAAATAGGTGAAAGAAAGAAGGTCATATAGGTATTATTGACGAGTAAATATGTGGGAACATCAATTAAAAATATGATTATTATAAGAAGGACTATTAGTTCGATGATCATTACTATACTTTCATTAATAAGCAAGATAACTTTATGACATTAGCTTCACTCAAGGGACTGTAGGACCAATGATGAAAATTAGAATAGTGAGGTGAATTATACCAAAAATGAATAATGAAAAAACAAAAAACCTACAAAAAAACATGAAAAATATTTTATATGAGACTAGTTATAAGTTAGAAGAGTACATGGGTATGGAAGATGACTTAGATGACATTTATATATATGCGAGATTTATTTGAAGAAGAAAAGAGTTATATAATCATATGTAAATGCAACCCAACTTATTACCCTCCTACATGAAAAGGAATGTACTTGGTATAATATGTCAGATTCCAATAAAATAGTGGCATATTTTGGCATATTGAAGGAAATCTTTTGAATTTATTCCACATTATATATTTTGAATACAAATTCATTTCATCAATGAAGGAGATAAATAAATATAGATGAAAGTGCATGGGAATATGATGCACATTTCAAGACCTTATCTCTATTATATCTATGACTAACATAATTTTTAATAAATAGAATGTTATATGATTGTATTATGGCACCTTTCCAAAGACATTTTTTAGTGAAAATGTTTATGGACACATGATAAACATTAAAGGGTTCCCTTAAGTTGGAAATTCTAGTGGGAATGTACATTGTTAAAATATTATTTTTTGAAGGCACATATTTCAAACATTAAAATGAAATAATAGACAAAACATTTGAATATTTTGCAAGGAAATAATATAAGAATTTAGTCCACCATCTATAAAATCGATGGACACAACAAGAGTGATTATGTATAGAGGAAAACCAAAGTAATCACTATAGTTTTTTTATTATATAAAGAGTATCATGAGATAAGAATATTTCATTTAGTCCCATGCACAAAAAAACCTATGATTAGGTATTAGTGTAAGACATGATAGAACAACACCCATGATATAGTAGATTTCATAGAAATTAATGAGAGAGAGAGGCAAGGGACTTTGGGATAAATTGATAATTAACATCTCATGTATAATATCTAAATACATGGAAATATAGGTGAACCCTATAAGGGTATATCCAACATTAGAACCAAGGAGGTTATAACTAATGAATATGAGGATTTTATTGAGGAATATCATTTGGAAGGAGAGGAGGTGGGTATATACACTTATATTTTTATGATACGATTGAAAATACTTATTTTTATCTAAATCTAACTTAATTGACTTATGATCGTATACATTCGACGCTTAATTATCATTCTTTGTAACCATTTCTCTCATATATGATCCTAGTCCTTCCAATTTTTTTTTATATTTTTACATAGGATATTATTATTGTTTACCTAAATAAGTAAATATAACTCTTAAATTATATTTTGACCTTAGGTCATTATTCATGTGTTCACAATGTGTTCATGCCTCTAAGACAAGTTCATTATTGTGACCTTTTCTAGCTATGCTAGACATTTTCCTATTCCATATAACAACTACTATATGAAATTAAAATACCTCATATCAGTTGGCCTAAACATTTTGCATGTTTGTTTGAAGGAAATCACCTAAATATTCACATATATAATAAAATCAATCACAATAAATTTTTAGCTACTATTTATTTATAACTTATATACAAATCTATCAATATATCACTATAATTTATCTCTCAATGTGTGAAATCATTGACGTAAGTCTGAATACCATTTTCAATGTCTAGTCATAGGTTTCCAAGTGTTTCAAGGCATAAAAAAAGATTGCATAACAAACTAGTATTAGACATGATTACCCACATTAAATTGGGTGCAATAATTACATTTGTTTTGACTTCCCTCTTCAGATTATTGGATACGTAGGAAAAACTTAGTCATATTAAGGTATCTATGGTTAGCTCAACTTTTTCATTTCACACTTTCTCCTATTTTTTCAAATGTCATACATTACACAACAAGGGTTTTAAGAAAAGATAAGGTAATCAAGGATATTAATGTGTATTTGAAGACATTATATTAGAGAGACATCCTAAACATACACATAGGTAGTGGGTTAAAAATTCATGGATAAGAAAAAATATAGTGGATAGTTTCATAGTACATCAAATAGGTTTATATTTCATAGGTCTCCAAGGAGTGTGGACTTGTCTTGGCATGTGCATACTCTCAATCAATGGATCTGAGCATTCATAGGCCCATTTGAATCATTTATTGAGAAATTTATTCCAAGAAATACTTGCATATATGTGAAACAAGAAAATAATCCATTATTTTAGTGTTTTCTTGGAATCCCTAGTTACTATAATTATCTAGTTATAATTAAGTTGTTTATTAATTAGATATCTTAAGCAATATAAATTATTCAACAATTTTATGCTATTATGGTTCTTCTCTTTTAGAGGGGGTTGGTTATTATTTTTCACTATTTATCATATTTGGTATTATTTCTTTTTTAGCCACTGTAATAGACTAGGATAGTAGTAGTAAGCATTTTTCTATTATTCAATCTTAAAAAGTGCACCTAACAGCTGTGATTGGATGCTTTGTATGTTCCTTTCATGGCCTTCTATATTTTGTTCTCCATATACAATAAAGAAGATGTGATGTTCCATGATATTTAGAGTAGATAATTATCTCTATCTATTGTTTCTTTTCTTTTACTTCTATAGTTTGGGTATTTTCTTGTATAATATACTATAGCTCATGATTTATGCTCCTTCATGGTAATGCTTAAATATCTAATCTATTTTATGCAATTATATATTAATGTTTCAAATATATTGGCACATATTTTTATGTTAAGTTTACTTTACATGCTATTTATTTTCCTTTATTTTATTCCTTTTTACCCCCATAATTGAATGAAGATCTAGTTTATAAAATCTTAGATGTTGCTTTACAGACCACATTTCAGTCCCATACCTATAAATCTTCCCATAGAAGGTGTTTAATTTGAATCAAGAGTTTTAGGCATCAATAGTTTTATTTATTCACCTTTTTCACACCCCAAACTTAAACAAAGAGCTGGATTATAAAATCCTAGAGGTTGATTTATAGACCATAATTCAGTCCCACACCTTTAAATCTTCTGCCTTCCATGCAAAGGAAAATTACACTTGTTACTTGAAGGATAAATCCACTATTGTCCCTATTTGAAATGTATCTCTTAAGAGATACCTTGAAGGGGAGATCCACTCTTGTGCATGTTTGAAAAGTATCTCTTAGGAGATACATTGAAGTTATTACAGGGTCCTTCAAAATATCACCCAGTAGTGCCTTCTGTGTAAAAGAAAATTGCACTTTTTTCTTGAAGGAAAAATCCACTCTTGTGCCTATTTGAAAGGTATATCTTAGGAGGTATCTTTAAGGATAAGTCCACTCTTTTTCATGTTTCAAAGGTATCTCTTAGTAGATACACTGAAGGTATTACAAGGTCCTTCAAAATATCATGCAATAGTGACAAAATAGGAGATTTTGCTTGTTGACCACTTGTTTATACAACTACCAGCATTGCTTTCCATGTAAAGTAAAATTCCACTTGTTCCTTGAAGGATAAATCCACTCTTGTGCCTATTTTAAAGGTATCTACTAAGAGATTCCTTGAAGTGGAAATCCACTCTTGTGCATTTTTGACCTTGAAAGTATTACAAGGGCCTTCAAAATATCACCTGGTAGTGCCTTCCATGTAAAGTAAAATTGCACTTGTTCCTTGAAGGAGAAATCCACTCCTATCCCTATTTAAAATGTATGTTATAGGAGATACCTTGAAGGGGAAATCCACTCTTGTGCATGTTTTAAAGGTATCTCTTAGGAGATACATTGAAATTATTACATGGACATTCAAAATATAACACAGTAGTGCCTTCCATGTAAACACAAATTACACTTGTTCCTTGAAGGAGAAATCAACAAAATGGACTTTAAGAAACAGAATAAATAATTCATAGAAACATTGGAAGGGCTAAAACCATGATGATCTAAAAAATATGTCCATTAATCCAAATGAGAGTCAATAACAATGTAGAACTAAAAAAAGATCATAAGCATGTTCATTTCCAAATAAAATTCCATTGAACCTACAATATAGAAAAATAATAAATCACTAATAACAAAATTAGAAGGGGAAAACCCATGATCATCTAAAAACATCTCCATTAATCTAAATGAGATTCGAGAATAATGTACAACCAAAAAAGACCCTAATCATGTTCATTTCTGAATAAAATTTCATTCAACCTATAATATAGAAACACAAGCAACAATTCATAGAAACATTGGAAGGGGTAAACCATGATAATCTAAAAATATGTCCATTAATACAAATGATAGTCAAGAATAATATAGAACAAAAATAGGCATGGATGATATCCATATTGGAAAATGTCACTTGGTAGTGAGTGAGATTAGTTCCTACAGATAATAGGAAATATTAAAGTTAGGGATCATGAACATATAAAACATTAAACCAAGTGACATATATTAAATTTTTTAATGTTATAAAATGATTGTGACAAAAAAAAAATTGAAATAAATTAATGTCTCAGGCAAATTATCTTGGGTGAATTATTTCATAGGCCAAAGTGGCGATGACAAAAATCCCAAAGGGTCTTTACAAAAAAAGGAAGAAGGACACATTCAAAAGGTCAAAAGGGAACAAATAATCAGGGAAAGGTCTAGGAATAAATTCCCAAAGGTTAATTCTAGAGGGAAAAGGGCCATTCTAAAAAATCTGAAGGATAATTTCAAAAAGCTCGAAGGGTACTGTCAAAAAGCTCAAAGGGTACTTTCAAAAATCCTGAAGGGTCCTTTCAAAAATCCCAAAGGGTACTACCAAAAATCTTGAAGGGTAATTTCAAAAGGCTTGAAAGGTACTTTAAAAAATCTTGAAGGGTAATTTCAAAAATCCCAAAGGGTAATTTTATAAGGTCTAAAGGGCACTTTTCATCAGGGAAAGGGCCTAGGATAAAAGTCCCAAAGGGTAAGTCTAGACAATAAAGGGTCATTCCAAAAATGTTGAAGGGTAATCATGAAGGGAAAAGGGCCATTTTGAAAATGTTAAAAGGCAATTATGTAGGGTGATTGTCCTTTTTAAAACTCTTGAAGGGTATGTTGCATAAATATAAAAGGGTATGTACCCTTGGGGTCATTATTTTGACAAGATTGAAGCAGGGAATTGTTTTGGGATTTTTGAGTCAGATAAAATTTCTGATGGCAAAAGTGCAAAGGGTCATCTTGAAAGGGAAAAGTTATAAAAGGTTGAAGGGTCTTTCTAAAAAATCCCTTAGGTTACTTTCAAAAATCCCAAAGGGTAATTTCAAAAATCTTGAAGAGTACTCATTGAATCTTATGAGGTATACAGTTTTGATGGTTTCACATTAAATCTCAAAATTAAGACACCTTTACCCCTTGAAAATATAGAGAATACCTTATACATAATAATCAATGTATTGTTAACTAACTTATTTATTTGAACACCTATCTACAAGTTAAATCCTTTATAGACCTCAATAATGATGGGTAAGTTCCACCTTAAGATATTTTACTACAAGACTCCTTCAATCACCTTGTAATACCTTAATGGGTGAGTTGAAATTATCTCCTTGAGGGTAACATGAAGGTATCTTAGTGAGTGACTTGAAATTATCTCCATCAAAAATTTTCACTTTGAGAACCTTCCAAAATTGGGGGAAGGGTATAGTAGAAAAGAAAGTATATATGGTCTCAAGATTTACCATTGAGTATGGATTCTCTGTGGACAAGTTTTTTCAAAGCCATTTTGTTTTTTGCAAGTAGGTATTCAACACACACATAAAAACATAGTCAAACAGTCTTAAAAAGATTGATATAGGAATCAAAGATCTGGGCCAAAGGTTACTCCTAGAAGATACCTTGAAGGAGAAATACACTCTTGTGACTATTTGAAAGGTATTTCATTGAATCCCTTATAGACCCCTATAACATTGGTCAGGTTAAAACTTGAGGTATATGTGGGTTGTAATCCACATTTTGAATTTTTGGGCCAGTTAACCTTTTCATCATCAACATGCTCGATGAAGTTTAGTAGGTGGTATATCAGCCTCCTCTTTCTCAAGTTCCCCTTATTCATTTTTTGGCTAATTCTCAATCCCTTCTACTGTCAACATGTGTCATAACAATGCTTCTTAGGAAAAAAGTGCATTTTTATTTAAAGTAAAGGCACACCATTAGCCAAGAGAACTGGGCCCCATTTCTAACAATAATTATAGAGGTAGTTTGGATGGAGAAATGCATCACCATAATGCTTCTTCTAAGCATTGTGGGAATCCTAGAGGTTGCTTCATAGATCATAATTTCATCCCACATCTATAAAACTTTCCATCAAAAATTTTTCAATGAGAGTGAGAGTTATAGGTATCAACATTATACACCAGGAAATTCCTTCATGGGTAACTTGAAGGTATCTCCTGAGAGATACCTTGAAGATATTACAACCTTAATAAAACTAGACAAAATCCATCTTGAGGTATCAAATAGGAGATTCCTTCTATGGCCCTGTACTATCTTCATGGGTAACTTGAAGTTATCTCCCATGAGATACCTTGAAGATATTAAAAGGACCATAAAGGTAAAGGAAAATTTTAGAGGTAAAAGGTAGCTATTTGGATCTTAAACTATTAATGTAATAGGGAAAATTGTTAAAATGGATTGAGGTGGAAAGAGAATGTATGAATGAAAACCTAAAATGTGTACTCTCCCAAGTATTATAGGTCCTTTCAAGTTATTAACTAGTAGTGCTTTCAAGGTGAAGGAAAGTGATTTTGAGGTGTACACTAGGAGATTCCTTCAAGGGACTTGAATTAAACTTTTAATACCATCATGGCTAACTTGAAGGTATCTCCTATGAGATTTTTTGTAAGAGAAATTCACTCTTGTGTATGATTGAAAGGTATCTCCTAGGAGATACCATGAAGGTACCTGTTAATGGGTATTATGACACATATTAGAGTCATAGTTCCCATCATCTTTATCTTTTGAAATAAATTTTTATGGATTCCTTTTCCCATCAGATTATATTGGTTACTACACATAATTTATTTTCAATTTGGTCATACCTTATTATTTTAAGTGTGAGTTAATGTATATATTAAAAAGATTTAATATGTATTTTGTATTCTAGTTTAGAGTTAACATTTGTTGATATACATTTAATTATTGCTCAAACATAATAAAATTTCATGAACTGATGTAATATGCAACTTGAATTTTACCAAAGATCAATATTTATATCATTCTAATTGCTTTAAAAAATAGGTTTTGGAAAAAAAGGATTTCACACACTTAAAAGGTAGAAGAAGGCCTCATTCAAAGAGAATTTGGATAAAAGGTAGAATAAGGCCTCACTCAAAGAGAATTTAGATAGCGTACCATTTAAAATACCAAAACTAAAATTAAATCTATGTCAACATCTTCCATTTTATGGTGACAAAAAAATTCCTCTTGCTTATAGGTATTTTTAATTGTTTAGTCCACCAAACATGCATGCAGATATATACTTGTTTAGCACTACATTAGGAAAGGAATATTCTCTAATTGGAATAATCCTTGCCTATGAAAATAATGAACTTAAATATTAAATCCAATTCCAAATGGAAGTATGGAATGGAGAAGAGGTATTCCTTTGTTGAGCTACAACTAATTTCAATAAATTTACACATATTAAAATGGAGTTGACAAAAAATAATTTTTCTCCTTGTGAAACATTTGGGTTTCATTTGAATAGCTATGACAACCTTCAAATATCTAGTTTGATAGACAAAGATAATTTGGTCATTAGAATACAACATATAATTAAATAAAAACATGAACAAGGGGCAACAACTTATTCTACTTGCCACCATCCAAACATGTATTTGAGATACCCTATAGTCATGACAACAAAAACATTGAAGAAAAAAGATAAGAAAGGGAAACATATTTGTATACAGATTTGAAAGAGGCCATACAAGTACTCAAACTAGTGGAGAAAAATAAGATTGAATAATAGGTTGGAACACTTTTTTTGACACAAAATTCTGATGAGACACAATAAATTCTCTACATGGTATATTTCCTCTAGTAGTTACACCTTGAATATGCTTGTAGAGATTTGTGAATTGGGGGATAGTAATATCAAAATAATAAATCTGAATGAAATAGGGGTGAATGATATAATTCATTTATTTTTAAAACATAATGACGTTCCAATGAAGGATGCTTTGTTAATTCATTTTGATCCAAGCAAACCTGAATGTATTTTTGAATCAAAGAAAGTCCTAAAAGATATGATGAATACAAAAACAATAAGGTTAAAATTTTTATATGGACAACACATAATTACAACACAACAAATAATTCTTTTGGAGGAGGAAAACAATCTACAATCATTTAGAAACAAATGTTCTGTTAGAAGGGTAATATTTTTGAAAACTTGTACTAAATTCCATATTGTGCACAAAATATGTAACCAATATAATGAAGCCAATAAAAAAATTATAAGGCTTTATTTGTATAAAGAGTTTAATCTACGTGTGACCTTATCAAACTGAGAGGTTGGAAGAATCTAGAAATAGGGAAGAAAAAGATGAAATAAATATATGAACAAGATAGACACTTATTCACACAAATGAACTATTTAGCACAATAACTATAGGAGCGAGAATGCTTTATTTTCATGGAACAACTCATTTGGGATTGTTTTGATAAGCCATTTGATTTTTTGAAATTAGTAATTTATTTGGTTTAGATAAATAAGATTTAAATCTGATTGGTATAACATTACTTAGAAATATTCAAGGGCTTTTAGATTTAAAAAAATAGAACTAGTAGATTTATTGAAAAAAGGGTCTATTTCATTCTTGAAAAACCCTAGATACAACAACATGGATAATAAGTGCAAAAAGGTGAAGCTAGAAAGTAACATATTATATAAAATTGCAAATTATTTAGAAACCATGATACAACACTTCCACCAAACTAAACAATCACACCTAAAGAGGTAACAGAGCATTATACAATTTCTATGAAAAGGTTTGATGATTTTATGTGCCCTAAATGAAGGTATGTTAAAAAATAAAAAAGTTGAGAAGCGTTATCTTAAGATTCATTAAACATATTGAAAAATTATCTACATAATGATGGAGGTCATCTTCTCAAGATAGATAAAAAAATATTTAACTACCATTATGAGCCCCCATGTCTTTAGACATCTATTTTAGAAGATTTTAATGAAACATTCATTCTTATTCTAAACATTGATTTGATAATTATTGATCTTTTGAATCTCACTAAAGTTTTTAAGGAAGAACATCTTCACTTATTTCTTCATGCATTGATTGAAAAAGTTATTGTCAAGGCCTTCAATGTATTCATCATCCAAAAAATAGAACATTATTCTTCCATTCAGACCTCTCTCAAGAATCTGTGTGTTGGTTATTTTCATTACAAGCAAGATAAGGGTGTCATACTATGGGGTCTAGATAGTTATGGATTCGATTGGACACATATTATAGGTTTCAATTTTTGTTAGGATCCCACTAATTTTTAGTTGCAAGGTTTTATCCTCCATTCATAAAAAAGTATATTAGAGGAAGGTTTTGACACCTACAAAGATGTACCAAAATTTCAAATGATTGATTCATATAAAACAAGAAGTCTATTAAAAAATTAACTAAATAACATATTTTGGGAGAAACTTATCTCAAATTTCAATGATTCGGATGCATGTGATGTGTTAGGGGTATATACAGGAGCTAGATTGGTGTGTTCTTATACAAAATTTCAAAGAAATTTCTCTTTCATTATATAAACTAAAGAAAAAAAAATTAATGTTTAATTTCAAAATCATTTGACAAATTCATAGAAACTAGTACTAGAACAACCACTTTGATAAATACCAGGTGCATAGCATTTATAATTTATCCTATAATCATGCTTCATTTTCCAAATATAACATCTTAACAATATTTTGGTGTACATGCTTTATTTTTAAAACCTAACATCTTAGTAATATTTTAGTGTGTAGCACTAATGGCATTGAATGCAAGTGAAGAAACAATAATAATGAAAGATCATATCAATGAACATGACATACTGCAAGTTGAATAAGGTAACATAAGATCATGCATATTTTTTCAATTATGTAACTTTTTATTTATCAATGATTCATAATAGTAACAAAATATTTCTTCTTTCGTTTATGTCTCAATTAAAATAGTTCACAATGTAGCTCTAGAACTTTGTGTCTCCAACACAACCACCCATGACACAAATCTACGGGTTACTGCCTCCATGAAAACAAAATAAGGTAAAATTATACAATAAGACACATTTTTACAATACAAATATCAAATCAATTGATGATGAGAAATTTTAGTTACTACATTATACAATACCTTGTAGGGAATAATGAACCAAAGTTTCAACGAAAGAGTACACCCATACAAACTACAAAAAGAAAAAAAAAGTGAAAACCCCTTTCAATAAATGTATAATTATATAATTTCATACAAGTCTAGAATATATTAATTATCTTTATTTATTTAAAAACATTACAATTGAATTTTTCTTCATGAATAGGAGATTTTAGAATACAATAAAATATAAACTTGCATCTACTTGGGATTTGGAAGTGTGGTTTCATTTTATTGTTGTGTAGTCTTGAATGTGGTTGTATTTACCCAGTAAAATGTTGTTTACATGTTTCATTTACCCATTCCAATGTTTTTTACATGTTTAATTTACCCAGTTTAAAATAATGTAGTATGTGTTATACTATGTCCTCAATACAATAAAATGAGAGTTTCCCAACTATCTCAATACTACAAGTGGTTCTATCATTTGGCATTATAAGTGGTTGGCACTCTGAGTGGTCTATGAGTTCCTACATTATATGCATACATATGATACAAACATGGAAATATAAATGTTACATCTATGTATAATGAGTAGAGTTACAATAAACTTAATCATGTATTTATTTTTATATGTGTTTATATGAATCTTTATAAGATTTAAGGAAATGCCAAAAAAAATTTATGTTACAATAATAAATGAAAATAAAAAGTGCATTTATGACCAATCTAATAGCATGTAAAAACATTTATTTGAAAACTACCATGTGTTTATTTATTATAATATAATATTTTTAATAAATGATTCATTTCTTGTTTTAACAAATTGTAAACATTTCAAAGGAGGAGCTAAAACCAACTTATAAAGAAATATTGATTTTGGGGTTGGATGACTTATTATTTATTGTGCACAAAAAAAAATATATTTAAATACATGATACAAGAAAAAAAGATTATTTAAAAAAATAAAATATGTCTTACTACATTTTAGATAATTCCAAAGAAGTTTTGAAGGTGGCAATGCAGTCTTTTTCTCATGTTGGTATTTGGTCAATGATAGAGGAAAATTATTTGAGGATACTCATTCAACCCATGGGTTACACAAGTTTAAATTTCATGTTTGTTTGGGTGAAAAGATATTCTAAGCCATTCAATATAAACATAAATAAATTGGATGAAGTTATTTTTAAAGGGACCTTTGGAGATGATTTTTAAATTACCAACATGTTTTTCATTGATTTTAATTCTCATAATTATGTTACAAATCAAAAATTTAAAATTATTTATGTTATGTCAAGTAGATATAATAAAAATGGAAGTCAAAAATATGAAAAGCATTGGAGAATCAAAATGATTTTTAGAATCACATTCTTGGAAGAAAGCAAAAAAGACATGCCAATAGTTGCAAACCAATGTTTAGAAAGATGTAACTTAGCCAAATTATGACTCTTTCAAGTGTATTTATTGATTATAAACTATAATTATAGTAAAAATCAACTATAAATTATCTCAAATATAGTTTAATTTATTTCAAATTAATTTATTCTAATTTATAATTACTTTGATATGGTTAAGTGCAAGTGGATACTCTATCAAATTATCTTGAAATTGACCAACTTGATCCATTAGTAGATTGACACTTGCTCATGAAGATCTTACTAATGAACAATGAATAATTTTTGAAATATTTTATTTTTTTAGATATATATGGGGTTTTTATTAGCCCCCCCCAGCTCAAATTAAAAGATTTCTACAATATCTAGCCTCCAAGCACATACACAAATATGAAAAAACTAGCAAAATGCCATCATCAACTAACCAAGAAAAATACCTTGAGAAAACAAGGGTTAACGTGAGACCAAAAATAATAAACATAAACCAAAAAAATATCCTAACACAAATCAAACCAACAATACTAGACAAGTAAACACATACCAACTTTATAACTTGACACTAGTACGGATATCATCATCTGTATCATCCAAGAAGATGATCTCACATCCCTTACATACATTATCCCCCATTTCACCTAGGACATCATATTTCACTTCTTTATTTGGATTTTTACCTTTAGAGATAGACACTAATGAGGTGTTGTTGACTTCAGTTGTTTTTAACCCAGATTCCTCAAACATAAATTGGTTATACTAGTGGACTTCAACAATCTGGCCTTGGCCACCCATTTGACTAGTTTTTTCACCACCTCAACTCACCTCTTTTGATGGTGGAATGCAAGTATAACTACCATTTTTAAGATTTAGATATAAGGCTATGTCATAAGAGGTAAAGAGAGAAACTTCCCTTCCTTTAGATCATGCAAGTTGACCTTCTTATTCAAGTCTTCAATAAACCCTAACAAGACCATAAACTATGTTTCTAGCACTTTAAACACCACAACAAAAATCAGACCCAATCCATCCTTTCTTAAAAATAAGAAACTCAAGAAGGGATAAAATCTATGTATTAAAATTTTCTTAATTAGCCCAATTCAAAGTTCCAGGTGTATGTATAAGGCTACCACCCATGCTACCACTTCCGAGTTCGAGACCAAAAACATTAAGTTAGAATAAAAGACCTCCATAATCTCTAAATTGACCATGAAATGATCTTCTTATGATATAAAATCCTTCCCAAGAACATCTATGATAGAACTAAAAACCTCATCTGTCAGCAACCAAAAAGCATGCTTAAGCCATATGCATAAAATTTATCCATCAAATGCCATCTCTCATGTTTGGATGACACCATATATGCAAAGTGTTTCCAAGGGAATTTCATTTATACTCTCCATTTCAATATTAGAGAACATTAACCTCCATAGGCACTAACAAAGAGTAAGCAGTGGATGAACAATTTCCCCAAACTACTAAAAATAGACAAGGGTGCCAAGACATAATGATGTGTGAGGAAAGTCTCATGACTCCCTTGTGTCATAGGTAGCCTCCATCCCTTTTAATAAACACATCCCTTAATCATTAATGCAATACTTCCCACACATATGATAATCATGAGTGAGTTTGGGAAGAGAATGATGGGTTGATGATGGATAAAAGTTGATAAAATAGATTTCATCGATGACAAATATACCAAACAAGATCCTCTCTAAAATAGCTATTGATTTTTGAAATTTCTTTGTAAATAATGTAATATAAAAGGAATTAACATATATAAGGGTTAGAAATAATGAATTGAAGATATGGAAGGAAAGTCTTCTCAAGGTTCTCACACATTGTTAACCCTACAAGCTTCCCAAAAGTATTGATTAAAATGAAAAGAATAGAAATCCTCCAATTTCATCTAGGTGTTTGCCAATATGTTTTCCAAGTTCTAAGAGGTGGTCTTTTTCTTTTTTTAAATCTGATAAGATGACCTGTGAGTTACCTTCCATGATCAACTTTAGAATAACACACTTGATTTCAATATCTATCCCATTTGCAAGTGCTTGAGCTTCTACTTCATTATTTTTCCCATCCTAGATCTTTTTAGACATAGATCGAATGAAGGATCCACTAAAATCTTGGATGATAAAACCCACTCTCAAAGCTCCTAGGTTTTCTCAAAAATCTCTATCAAACTTGAGCTTGAACCAACCTACAAGGGGAGGAATATAGTCTTTTCCAATTATACCCTTAATACCAACTATGGTTAACCCATTAATATGGATTGACAAGATATTTTATTATGTATATAAACTCGATTATTTAATATGTTTTCATCCATAATTTGGCCAGTAAAATGATGCCATGTGTCATAATAATGAAAGGTAATTCAAAGGATTAATGATTGGTATGAATGCCTAGAAGGGTACCATGAGTTTAAAATAGTCCAATCTATTCAAAAAGATCTATGCCCAAATAGTTTGAAACACTCCAATTTATTTGGAATATAGGAAATTTATTTTTTGGATAAAATTTTATCCACTCCACTTTAGTGGGTATAAGTACAAATTATTCAAAATAGTAAAATTTATTCAAAATGATCGATGTCCAAATGGTTTTAAACAGTCCAATTTATTTCAAATATAAGAAATATATTTTTGGATAAAATTTTCTCCACTCTACTTTAGTAGGTATAAGTCCAAATTACTAAAAATAGTCCTTACATAGGAGGATAAAAGACTAATTATGATGGTATTTTACATACGTATGATTCTATATAGGTCCCTTCCATCATTTGAAAGTCAAATGACATACAACTCCTACAATTATGGTAAATTAGAAAAGTAATTTGTCTCCCACTTGCATGTTCACCCAAAAAGGTAGTAGATATTCTTTTCACTAAGACAAAAACACAGAATAACTTGTCCCCAATTATAATTTTGACCCACTCTCATGATGGAAATAAAAAGTAAGTCCCCATATGGGCCTTAAAATAATTGTGGCACCCCATGCAACCCAATTAAATGGAATAGTGTTAATGACACCTTGCCAATGTGAATAGTGCCTCCATATCACTAAAGACATAAATGCCATGACATTTGTATGAATAACAATGTATCAAAATAGAATAATAATAGAAAAAATATATTTATAAGTAGATAAAAAAAATAATGCTTATATAAATACAGAAGGTGTTCGTAAGTAGCCATAATTTTTTAAGGCAAAGGCATCATTTCATAGGACATAGATGATGGAATAAATAAAACATGATTTTAAAGATATATTTGACAATGCTAACTCAAATTTATCTTAATTGGACCTTAAAATAGAATATCTAAGATATCAACTTCATAGCAAGAAAATGAAATAGATATCGTGGACAAATGTCCCAATGAGCATGCCAAGAATTTAAACATGAAAATTGTTATATAAAATATAAACAGAAATATAAACAATCCTAAAATTACTACTTTAATAATGAAATGCAATTTATATCGATATATAAGAAGAACAAACAATTAGCTTAACCTTCTTCTAACAATGAAGCTCCTCTTTGTTGTGATTATTTTTCTTTGATTTAAAATGGATGGGGTTCCTTAGTTTGAGGCATGAAATAAATTTGACAATATATCCCCTTGATTGATTGATGATTTCCTTCATAAAATACTATGATGATTAAAATAATTTCCTTATTCAATTGACATAATTTCCTTAGGCTTTCTTGTCTTGTTGAAAATGAGGGGGTGAGGTTAAATTTATAGTTTTAGAGAGGGGAATAGATGGTCGTATCTGATTTAAGATGGAAGACTAGGATTGAGTCAAAAGTACTCATCAAATGAGAGGATTTGGGAATTAAATATGGGGAGTTAAGGATTTAATTATTTGTGTTGAATTAGGAATGGGCTTAAATTTCACTTTGTCCCTTGTCATTTAGATTTGTTGATGTGATGACTTTATTTTCTGATTGGGTTAATTTGAATAATTTATTTTGTGTGATATTTGGAATTTAAGATTTTTGGTGTATTTTTTTATTATATTTAATAAAATAAATAATATAAATATTTAATTTATTAATACATTTGTAATTTTGGTGGGATTAGACAAGTTCCATGTGCAATATGATTAATTAATTGAGGGTGGTGGTAAAATAACAATATTTTAGGCTAGTGATGTTGATGATGGGATCAAAGTTATGATATAATGCGTTAAAATTAGGATTATGAAACTCATATATGAAGGGATGACATAAAAACTAATTAGGTTTTAGTAAAATATAGTTTAGTTTTTATGCTGGTGATAAATAATGGCACTGGGGGTGGTATAATTTAGATGGCTATAGAGAGCACAAAAAGAATACAATTGAAAGAGTATTCCATCTAAT
>JARHVA010006064.1:367500-385000 GCA_037957365.1 Torreya grandis
TAAAAACACATCCCCCTTCAATTCTTCACACACTCAAACCCTCATCACGAAGCTATGCACTCAAACAAGAAAATATGACACCCTTTCCTCTTTCACTTATCCTCAAGGTTTGAAAGAGCACTATTCTGACATTAGAAATATGACCTAAAATTCATGTTCATAATCCTCAACCTGATATACTTGATAACCCATTTATTGGGTAGACTCCCTTTCTTCTTTCCTTCACTCCACAACTCTCACACACACTTAGAAATAATCATCTTTTATTTCACTATTTATAGAGCCTTCATGAATATCAACTTCTTGGTTGGACATTTGGACATACCTTAATGCTTAAGTATTATATCATATCAATACATATCTCAAAACCACTCTCATAGGTCAGCCATAACATCCATGGGTCACCCTTAATGAGCTAACCCTTTCAATTAGACTTTAGTGGCCCTTATAGGTCTCATGGAGACCTATTCACCTTTTTGACACTACATTGATCAAATTAAAAACTTAATAACACTTTAAAATGCATAGGTACACTCCACATAAAATATTATACATCCTCAAATTATTATAATCATCATTACACTTCTCTACAAATGCTCAATCTATTCAAATAATATTATGATATATAAGAATATCATGAATGAACAAACAATCAAATTATAAGCATTTGTTCATTCTAAATATATATTTTTAAAACCTCCAAAATCCATAAAAATGGTCATCATAGAGTATATTACTCTCTCGAATAGATAATTCAAATTTAAACATCAAAATTCTATAAAAAACAACTCAATTATCCTTCTTGGGTCACTTGCAGAACATGGTCAAACATATAGTCAACTTTAGAGTTTAATATATTTGAATGTAAAAACATTAAAAAATTCTAATCAAATTATATGGATGCAACTTGAAATCATTTACAAATTTTCCTTTTATATCACCTTCAAATTCATCTTGGATCAAAAGATATTAGAAAAATATTGAGCACTATTTTTCCCTCATTAATTTGAATATTCAAATTTCAACAGTCATTGTGTGAATAATAAACATCAAAAACTTTGACCTCATCTCATGATTCATATAAAATTTAAACAAACTTCATCCATATATATCCTTGGTATTATCCTGGTATTTATCTTTCAACTCTCATCACTGATCTTAGATCCCAGATTCCACAATCAAGACACTTGGCACCTCTACGTGCCTTCTATGCACATTGTACCTTTCAATAAATGCACTTTTGACAGTTGGTAGTTTCATTTTTAATATAAGAATAGTTTTAATTATTTAATAAAAAAATGCCATTTATATCTAAATTCATGATCATATGCTCACCATTGATATTTTTTTGATAGAACACTTTCATTTTCTTGATCTTTTGTCAACTTTTTGAGATTAAGACAAATAACTAATGCATGCTTTATGAGGAACCTTTGAAAATTTGAATTAATGTGCACCCTTGATCTCTATATAATATTATTAATTTATCTTTTAGATCCTCATTTGATCAAAATAATCACTCACCATTATATCTGATTTGATTAAACACTCACCGTAGATCTTTGATATCACAAATTTGGCTAAGTATGTGAACTTGGTAAACTCTGTCAGAGAAGCCAATTTTGAACCTTAATAAAATTTTCTCTGCTCAACCTCATGACCTTAAATTTTAAAGATAGGATAAAATTTAATAGGGGAAACCATCCATGTATAAATATGCTCTTAAAACATTCACATATGTGAAATATGATGTCATCAAATTGCTTACTTAGCCTTTTCTACCACTAAACCCAAAATGTCTAGATGAAAACTATGAACTACTAGATGAATTCCACTCATGAAAATAAGTAATAAAATAATATAAGACCTCTTATTTTACCTATTTAAAATCCTTAATCCATTATAATCATCCTTAACCATGCCAAAACTGAAGATCAACAAAGCCTACTTCAAGCATACTAAGACAAACACACTGTACACTTTATCATTGACACTTAGACTATCAATTAACTTCATCCACCCACCTCTAAAAATCCATGAAATATTTTAAAACTATCCAAAAATCTCCCCATTTGTCATTTATGTCAACATCCATCGTATAGTTCACCTTATTTTTTTCTCTTCAAGGACTCTCACAATACATACCTTCTCCCCCTTTGACATAATGACAAAATGGGAAAAAAATAATCATGATGACATAAAAATACCACCAATATTATAGGACCACCTTATAAATATGATACAAATTCCACCTTACCTTGATCCTACCTCTTCTTTTCTTGACAACTTCCTCTTGCTACATGCCAACACTCTCTTCAACTAAGCTTTGCAACCAATGAATAAAAAACACACAAAAGCATTGAAATATGATATAACTCACCAAAATACATCTAAGAGAGACTTTAGATAAGATCTATGATCCATTTTACCTCTTGAGCATCTTTGGATATCCACACACCATGAAAAACTAACACACAAGCTTACTAGCCTTCTCTCTGAATCCACCACAAGGACCGCCAACAAAACTTCATGCTAGTCATTAAATAGGAAAAATGATCTAAACCAACTTGATAACTCACCTTGAAACACTCATGCCTTTGTATTTTGGATAAATTGAGCAAAACCATCAAATCTTCACACTAGGCATGTCTAGAATCCTTGTAGCCCTACCTAGATCTTGAAACACCCATAAATTTATATGTATTCACCTTCAATAATTTAAATTTCATGTATGAAGGATGCTCATGTCCCCCCCTGCAATTCATGCCAAAAATCATCTTCCAAATCTGCTTCTGCCCAATAGCTCCTTCACAAATCTACTAGCTAATTATACCTCTAATTTCACAAATCCTCATCCATGGAAGACACCATTCAATTATATAATAATTTGAAATAATTTTTGATCACCGATTTGTCCATTTAAATTGATTAATCAGCCTCATATCTCAAATCATTAGGCAAACCATTTTTCCAACATGAACAAAAATACTAGGTTTATAAGATAAACCTAGTCAACACACCACCTTCTGGTCAATGCTGTCTATGAAAATTTTATAACACATATAGGTAATTAATAAAAACTTTTAGACAAAATTTTGATCCCAAACTCCTTTGGTAACCCATCCTTTCTATATCATTGTTTTTGACTTGCATACCCTTAAGCACAAACTAGGAAACCTGAGAGCAAACACAAAGCTTCAACTTACACTCAAAATATATTCAAATAATGAAATCATTTGTAATGGATTTAAATATATTAAACACACTTTTATATGAAATTAAAAAAATCTTGATAATTCTTCTTTCTTATTTTGGCACTTGGAAACCTCCATATTCTACCTGTAGACCTTGAACATATAGTAGTCAACATGCCAAAACACCATGAACTAATCATGGCAACATTATGGCATAAAAAAGAAACCTCATATAATTTAAAAAAAAAAAATCAAATAATCTCAATTCTCTTTTGTCTTTCAAGACCCCAAAAAAATCAAATTATAACATTGACACTCACTAGGTAGTGAACACTAACAAAAATGGTCAGAATAAATAAATGACCATAACTAACTCTTTTGATCAAACATATACATGAAAAATTATAGATTACACTTGTACCAATATTATTCACACTCCATAATAATCTTTCCTTCATTATTCATCATTTTACCAACTAATTCATCCATAACAAATCAACATGAACTCACCTTTAGGACCAAAGACTATGAATACTCCTGGAACACATAATTCACCATAATATATTAAGCATTATTATGAACTTGTTTCTCCCCCTTAACCAAACAAATCTTATAATGAACTTTATTTACCTTCAATATCAACCAAATATCTGCTTCCATCCACCATGCTTCCTCTAGCTTGTCAAGTGTCTCCTTGAAGCCTAGATAGAGACATCATATCTCATAATGTCCTAGAACAATGTGAAACTAGGAGTTACCCACAAATATTCACGTTCCTTCTCTTCTTTTGTCATTTGATACTGATATTTATTATTCTCCTTAGGATTAAGATAAGTATCATGGTCATCCACTACAATATTCTCCTTTTATTTTAAGATTGGACTGACAATATATGGAGACAACAAAGATTCATGACATACCTTTTCAATTGAAGAAAGAACCTCATCAATAGGCATTGAAAATTAATGTTCTTTCCATGAAACTTTCTCAACAATAGTATGATGTTCTCTTGGATCTATACATACCTTATAACTAGCCTTAATTATCACTTTGGTATTTTCCTTAAGCTTGACTTGAACTGACTTTTGAATCTCCTTTTCTATCTAGTCATAAGACACATTCTCTTAGCATTACTAAACCTTCTTCGTGTCTAATTCATATTTTTATTTGGTAGGTAGTCCAGCTTGATATTTTAGTTTAACTGAACTAGTTTTCTTTGTCTTCACTTCATTATGATTCCATACCAAGGATTAACCTTTCTTGAGCACACTAGAACGTCCATGCACCTTATTATGACTTGAGAGCTTGCTTTTACAATATCTTGAAATATGACCAACTTGATGACAACTGAAATAAATAACATCATTCATACCTTCTAATTTATTAATATTATGAATCTTAACAAACATACCATCTTGTCTCTTAGGTTCATTATGCTCAAGATTAACTATCTTAGGTCTCCATATCTAGGTTAGTCTTTTCCCATGCATTCTGGTAAAAAACTATATCAATATGTCCCATGACATGATAATTATAGTAGATTACATTATATATACCTATAGAAAACTAGCTTCTCTTCCTTCTATAATTTCTTTCTTTATGACCAAAAATATTACATGCAAATTAGTGACCATGAAATGAACTTTCATATCTTATAGAATTTTGTTGCTTGATAGGTCTTCTCATGTTGCACTTGGTGTTTGCATCCTTCTTGTCTTGAGCTAACCTCTCTTTCTCTTTCTCAACCTTGTTTACCTTGACAAAATATTGCTTATGATAATCTTGATTTGAACTCAAATTAGAATTTGTCTCTTCTAATTGAGTCTTAAGATGTCTGCATTCTTCCTCTTTTGAACTTAGATTAGTCTTTGTAACTACTAATTGATCCTTAAGATCCTGCATAGTCATCTTATATTCTTTTACTATGACCTATTCATGCTCATCCTTTAGGGAAACAATATTAGTCTTCAATTAAACACATTCATCTTCTTTAGCTCTTGTGTTTGATGTTTCAGCTTCTAATTAAGTTTTGAGATCTTTTATGGTATTTTTATCCTCAGCTTCTTCAGCCATGTCATCCTTCAATCTACATGCTTACTCTTCCATATAATTGATCAATTCTCAATTTTTATTTTCCTCTCTTATGAACTTCCCTAATAAAATCCATTCAAGAGACCTAATTTATGCTTTAATACCTTTTATCATATTCCTCACTTTATGATTCCTCTTGTTTTGTTTATTTAGTTCACCAAGTGCACTCATGAGCTTAGCTTCTAGATCAACTTATTATTCCTCACTATCATAACCAACTTATTCTTCTTCACTATCATGGAAAACTTCTTCATCATCCATGATGTTCTTTTCTTTTTAAAAAATTTCCTTTTTACCCATATTGTACCTTATATCAGCTTCAAATGGTAAACTTGTAGACAAGATCCTTCTTTAATAATAATTGTTAGAGGTATAATCACTGGGGATGATTCATTGAGGTAAGATATTCCAAATTTAATTCCAATCCATTCAAACCCTGAATCAATTACCACAATCATTCATAGAATATACAAGTCATTCATAAAAAGGAATAATAGATAATACAAGATCACACATACAACACAAGATCTAAGTAGGAAACCCTCTTGGGTAATAAATCCCACTTTAAATCCTAAAATATCATGAACTATAGTCCTATAATAAGTATGGAGCAAAAATAATTTAGTGAAACACCTAATTCACAAGGAGCACCTACCCCTACGGATGGTCAAGTCCTTCTGACCTAGATGTTGAGAACCCTCCCAACACCTATGATATGAAAACACCTATAAAATTTTATTGTCTTAAATTTGATGAAGAGACCCTATAATCATATCCCCCTTCACTTATTCACACACTCACAAACCCTTATCATGAAGCTATGCATTCAAACATGCAAATATGAAAGCATCACCTCTTTCACTTATCCTCATTATTCAAACCTATGAGAGCATTATTATAACACTATAAATGGGAAATAGAATTGATACACATAATCCTTGACATACTATGATCTATAACCTATACACTGGGCACACTCATTTTCTTCTTTCCTTCACTCCACAACTCTCACACATGCCTAGAAATCATCATCTTTTATTTCACTATTTGTAGAGCCTTCATGAATATTAACTTATTGGTTGTTCATTTAGACATGTTTTAACCATTAATTATTATATCATATAAATAAATATCCTAATACCACTCTCATATGTTGGCCATATCATCCATGGGTCACCCTTAAGTAGCTAACCCTTTCAATTAGGCCTTAATGGCCCTTATAGGTCTCATGGAGACCTATTCACCTTTTTGACACTATATCA
This sequence comes from Torreya grandis, assembly GCA_037957365.1. NCBI lineage: Eukaryota > Viridiplantae > Streptophyta > Pinopsida > Cupressales > Taxaceae > Torreya > Torreya grandis. Next base: position 374,048 of record JARHVA010006064.1, read on the forward strand.
AGAAAAATAAGAACTCAATAACACCTATAAATTTAGAGGTCCACTCTACATAACCTCTTAGACATGCTAAAATGATTTTAGTCGTCAATACAATCATCTGCAAGTGCTCAATCTACTCAAATAATAGTCTTGTATATAAGAACATCATGAATGAATAAACAATCAACTTATAAGCATTTATTCATACTAAATATGGATTGTTAAAACATTAATAATCAATATAGATGGTCCTAATGGATTATATAAAAATATCCAATATATATTTCATCTTTAAACATCAAAATGCTATCAATAACAACTCAATTATCCTTCTCATGTCATTTACAAAACATGGTCAAGCACATAGTCAACTTTAAAGATCAATATCATTAACAATACAAACATTCAAACTTTATAATTAGATTATATGCATGTGAGCTAAAGTAATTTAGAAAATTTCATTTTAAATCACCTTAAAATTCATTGTGGATCAAAGGATATTAGTGAAATACTAAGCACTAGTTTTTCCTCATTAATTTGAATATTCAGATTTCAATGGTCAATGTGTGAATGCTAAACAACAAACACTTTGACCTCATCTCATGATTATTAGAAAATTTGAAAAAAAACACTCCATTTATATTTTTAAGAGTATCTTTGTATCTATATTATAATTATCACCATTGATTTTATATCCTATCTTTCACAATCAAGACACTTGGTGACTTGGTGTGCGTTCTGCGTACCCTATACTTTTCAATCAATACACTTGTACCACTAGGAAGTTACACATGAAATACGAGCATACTTTGAATTATTGAATTAACATGACCCATTTATATCTTAATTAATGATCATATTCTCACCATTTATCTCTATTTGACAAAACACTTGCATGTCATTGATCTTTTGTCAACATAACGAGATTGAGACACATGTCACTAGCATGTGATTTCTGAGGAACCTTTGAAAATTTGATTTCATGAGCACTTTTGATCTCTATATGATAATATTAAATGATCCATTTTATCCTTATCTAGTCATAATAAATTCTCACCTTTATATATGATCTAATTAAATGCTTATCATATATCTTTGATATCACAAATTTGGCTATGTATGGGAACTTGGTAAACTCTATCTGAGAAGCCAAATTTGCACCTTAATAAATTTTTCTATGCTCAACCTCATGAACTAAACTTTGAACCACAAGATAAAATTTAATATGGAAATTATTCATGTATAAATTTTCTCTTGAAACCTTCACATATGTGAAATATGATGTCATCAAACTACTTAGCCTTTTTTACTATTAGACCCAAAATGTCTAGATGAAAACTATGAACTACCAGATGAATTCCACTAATGAAAAAAATAATTAAAATAATATAATACCTTTTATGGGACCTATTTCACATCAATAAATCACCATATTCATCCCTAAACATCCCTCACCATGTCAAAACTGAAGATTAACCAAGCCTACTTCAAGAATACTAGGACAAACACACTACACACTTTGTCATTGACACTTAAACTATCAAGACACTTCATCCACTCACTTGGACACCTCCAAGACATCACTAAAAAATCTCCAATAATATTTATAATTTAAACTATGATAAAATTTATCACATATTTTATTTTATTATATGAATTTTTCTCCTATCAAAAATAAAATTACACTATAAGATTTTTTTTGAAAAATAAAATTGCACATTGATTTTTTTAACAATTTTTTGTCATGCCAAAAATAAAATTACATAAACAGGCACCTCATTCAATCAATCATGATAGAAAATACTACTAACCTTTATGACACATCATTTCATTTATGAATCTTGAGGGGTGAAACATGGTCTGATAGGTCGTTATCCCCCCTCATTAAAAAATTATTTTTCTATATTAGTGTTCCTATTTCATCTACTTGACCAATTGACATTGTCTTGACTTCATCCAACATTCACATTTTGAATGAACCATAATTTTTTCAACCTATTTATATATACTTTTTGTCTCCTTCATGCCCCTCTATTATCACCTGCATTCCTCAGTAGACACATATAAATTCCCCTTTCTTAACTCTTTTAGTTTTTTCTTTATTTTTATCATGACAGAAAAATTACTTCACCATCACAAATGGGTATCTTATTAGGCACTTATATTCCATAAACCATATTATGACCATTTAATTTCTCATTGAAATACTTTTTTATTTGTATTTTCCTTAGTTGTATATTCAACATCTCTATAACTTGTTGAAAGTCTTCGATAGTTTTGAAGCTATTCTAGCTTGTACCACTATTCACAAGATGATGTTTGAGTAGTGGTTGTATCCACTCATATGTCTCTTAGTTTTTATATTTATTTTAATTAATTTGGTTTCTAATTTGTTTTTTGGGGGAATTTTTACAACCATGTTATGGATCCACTGTGCCTTGACATCCTTATTCACAACTTGGTGACCCTTGTTCAGTTACACCATCATTATGCTCACTTGTCACCTCTTTTAATGGACACATTAATAGAGACATGTATTTCTACCTTATATAAGTTAAAAATTGAGGATAATGGGGTGTTTATGCAATGCTTCCTTGGTTTCATCTCACTACCCATTTATTTGACCTTTAGTGCTTCATTTGAGTGATCTATGTATTCAACACCACTTCCTAAATCACTTGGTAGTTATAGTGACTTGACATCCATGCATTTTGATAAATGGATTTGTATCCATAGTTAAACTCAACTTAAACACTACTTCAAGGATATTCACATGACTTTCTTTCTTCATCTTCTCATAGGGGGAGTTTTTTACTATAGGTTTTCTCCTTATATCTTGTGCTTAAGGGGACTATTTTGTACATGGGTACCTCATCAGGACTTGTAGCCAAGACCCATTATGTTTTATGTATTTGTATTTTACATTCCTACTAATTTACACTTAATGGGTAGTGTTAGTGTGATTGTTTCCGCTCTTAGGTGTGAACAAGTTTATCTCCCTAACTGGTTTCACTGTTTGATTCTATTCACACTTTATTTAGTTAAGTTTACTTAGGTGTTTTGAATATTTGTCTCACCTCATAGAATAAGGTCACTTGTCACAATCCTATGAATGGATGGTGAGAGTCATTTACTATAAATACTCCATTTATAAGCTTATTTACTACTCAAAATAGCTCATTTCCAATGCATGTATTTTGCATATGGTTTTATCTATTGATAAAATATAGTTTTTTCATCATCTTTTGATCTTTTTTGTGATTCAGAGTGCTTCCTTTAAGAACTCATATAATCCTAGCCTAATTAATGATATTGAATTATTACATGCTATTACCCTAAAAATATTTAGGAGATAATGTCAAGATTCTAAACAATACAACTAGGATAAATTTGGAGATGTACTTTTCAAGATATTACCACTTAAAATTTTACATATAATGACTTGAATAAATGAAATATGTGTATATTTTTGAATTTAATTAATGTTAATAATATAAATTTTATGGTGAAAAGTGTTTTGACAATTTGTTTGAAGTGTAATTAAATAGTGAAAATTTTATAATTTATGAGGAAATAGAAAAAATGATGCATAAGATTCTACTTGGAAAAACATCTTTTGAATAACCATGGGCTACTTTAGTGGCTAATGAGGAGCCATATATAGTGACTATTTACTATTGAGAAGTATTTATAAATTTAAATTCATAGAAATAATGCATTTTGAAAAAAAAAATTATTTACATTCATTTATCTTATTTTTCTTGATGTGTTCTTCTACTAACCCACCATGGCCTTATCCATGGTCCTGTAATATTGTATACATTCATGTATGGAATAGTATGACCATATATGGGATGGTGTGATATTAAGCATGATAATGTATAAAAAAGGTGAAATGAAATATTATAATGCTTAATGGGCATTAATAGAATATCTAACATCTCATTATCATTATGTTTTTTGGTTGCCGAGAGATATTACATCATAGGAGTTTCACCACAAGCATGCCATGTAAATTTTGCATGGGTTATCTTTATCAGTAGATGATATTTAAATTATTAAAATTTTAATGGTAAGGAATTTGGGTCATTTGGACATGATGTCATATGATATACATATGATAACAACCCTAGATAGGTATTGGGACTCATATAGTGTACAATCTGGTTACCCATAGGGGAGATGATGGTAACATAGGAGGATGTGTGGCAAATACTACCATCGATGATAGTGGGAACCTATGTAGTGTTAAATAGTGAATATAGTGTTGGTGATTCCAATAGATATATGGTATAATATGATATAGGTAGAGGACATTTTTTCCTGCACACCACTATTTTGTTGTCAGAGATTATCTTTTTGAATGTTCTATAGTTTAATAAATGTTTTTATTACATTAAATACGATTATATTTATTATATGATGGTGGAAATTATTCATCATATTGAGTATCACTACAGTAGGTAATCATGAGGTGAGATGACATTATCCCATATATATTTATATTAATCCACATAGGATGTATATGTCGATGGAATTTATTGTATGAAATTACTACAATGTTAGGTATATGAAAATATAATATTGATTTGGCTAAATGAGATGTCACTATAAATATGGGCCCATCCTTCAGTGTATTCATGGAGATGGGTTAATATGGTGCATGTGATGTATATAAGCACCATTTAATGTCATTTTATTTTCGATCAATTATAAGTAGACAATGTGATATGGAAGTTTTGTTGTGGGTTTGGGGGCTAGAGGGAGAATGTCATGATTTTTTAGTGTAATTGGTTGAGCTGTTAATTACATGACCACTTTATGGGCATGTATGTGACCCTTTATTTTGTATAGTCTAAGAATTTATCCTAGTTATAATAATATGGTTGTGATTAGTAAGATATCCTACATGAGAGGGGGAGAAATCTTGATTGATAGCTAAAAATGAGAGGGATGTCATGATGCAGGTACCTAACATGGATGATGTAGGGTGTAATTATTTTTATATATGGTGTTGGTAATAACATAGATGTAAATAATTATTTCTAGTGGTGGAGACACCTATAGCAGTGGAGATAGAGGCTCCAAAGGTGGAAAAAATGATGCATATATATAATTTAGTATCATGTTGTTAGTATGTTTATAAGAATTATTTTGTATATTTTTATTTTGTAATTCTATGTTGTAGGAGATAATAAGTATTGGTCAATTATTATAGAAACAAAAGCACATGTGTTGACATGACATGTGTTAGATAATGTTGTTCAAGATGAAATTTTGGAGAGGTCAAATTTTGTGAGGCCATGTAATCTGTTGTTTGATAGATACACCATTATAATAATTGCATATATGCAAGCATAACTAAATTTGGAGAGGATTACCACCTTAGAGGCACTCAAATTTTATAGGTATGTTTTATTGATTGATTGAGATAAAATCTAAGTTGAGTTACCTTGACATTATATCTGCCTCTCACTATGTCATCTTATTTGAGTATGAGTATTTTTATTTAACTTCAATGAGACCATGTGATCATTTTAGAGTGTTTGACATCTTATGAGGCCTATGATAGGAGTAGATAAATATATAGGTGATGATATGATGGTTGTTACTTGATGTGTTAGGCACCTTTGGTATGTGATAGGGATGAAGATGTTGATATTGATTAAAATTGGATTGTTCATGGTTGGGGGTAATTTGATGATTGACATATGTAATTGATAATGATATCTTTAGACTTTGAGATGTAGTATATATATTTTATATTTTATAGTATGATTGTATATGAATCATGTTATAATGTTATGAGTGAATATGTTCAATTTTTTTTAATTTCCTTTTTTCATTATTGCATTAAAAATTAAGTAAATTGGCAACCTGATGGAAATAAGAATGCAACACAATTACTTCTAATATTATTGATTTATATTAGTAATAGGAATTTCACTATGCACATTTATTTATTTATATTAATTTTTTGAATGAATTAACTTAGGAATCCATGTTTTTGTAGGGAACTTACATGGCACTTTTGAAATTTGTTGATTTTGTACATTAAAAATCTCTTGTGATCATGTTTTTTTGTTTCATATATTCTTAATTTGGGAGTTAATAATGGTATATTTATCTTGATTTTTTTCATTATTATTGTGACATTATATTCTATATTGGATATTTTTTGAGAAAATTTTTGTTTAATAGTTACATATTTTGAAGACAAAGATGAAGAATTATTTATCTTTTCATCAACTATTTATAAATGAGATAATTATTTTATTTGAAAGTTGTTTTAGATTTTATTATTATGCATAAAAATCATTATAATGGTTTCAATTTATTCAACGATAAGTAGAAAAAAATTTCCTCTTAATTTTTTGAAAATGATGAGGAGAGTGATAGTAATTACTAAGTGGTTTGGTTAAACATTTATCTAATAATTTCTTTAATATATCATGTGGGTGATCATTGAAATAAATTTGGAGGAGTTGTGATTTTATTGATGAAACAAAATGAGTATGATTAGAAACTTAATGAATAGGTTCCTCTCTTTATGTAATAATTTGACTTCTTCCAAGGTGGATTCAAATTTATGAAATATATTATGAGACTCAAGGTGTGACTTTTTATTAAGGAGTTCCTTAGCACACAATTTTTTATAAAATGTTTTTTAATTTGACTTGTTTACTTTATTTGAAATATGCTAATCAAATTTAAATCATTGGTATTCATTTTGTTGATTTTATTTATGTAATTTAACGTCCCCATGCATTTTTTTATACGTAAACAAAACCCAACTCTTCTTCTAAAAATAAGGCGTCCAAAAGAAGGGATAAAAAATGAATCAAAAGTATAATAGACTATTTTTCATTTTAATGGAAAAATAATACATCTACAAAATACATATTGTATTTACAAATTGGTTGGCTGATAAATTAATTAATGCATACAAGTTTTAAATATTAAAATGCAATCACAAACTTTCTTAGATTTTTCTTGATGTATTGAAGGGAACCTTTCATAAGTGACCCAAAATCCCTTCTTTTAATATATTGAATAAAGAAAGATTATTCAATTTCTAGGTAGGTATTTGAGGATCCACTAAGGAGAGAATGAAACCAAGCAAGTGAATACCATTCTAGGAAATAATAGGGATAGTTTTATATTAGCACAAGGTATAACACAAGATATATAGGTATTAAATATATTAGAATGCATAACTTAATAGGAAATGTCTTTGGGTTCTATATTATTAGTTAATGAATAAGGTGAAAGAGGATGTAGATTATAATATAAAGGTAAAACCATAGTGGAAATTGAATCCAAATTGGCATTTATAGATGAAATCAAAGAGAAAACTAGAGGTGTAAATGAGAAAAGATCTAAGGATGCAAGAAAAGATAAATCTAATCATGTAATAGATTAAGGATATATAGCTGAAACCAATAAGGGATTTAGAGGTATAAATTAATAATATTGTGAAGATGAAAAAAAATAGGAATGATAAGTGAATTTGATTAGGAGTCTTGACGTAAATATAAAGATGATTTTAGAGGTGAAACCAAAGAAGAATCTAAATGTGTATTTTTTTTATGGACTCTTTTTTATATTTTCATCAAAATCAAAGTGACTATTCATTTTTATATCATCAAAATCATAATAAATTCATGTTAATTCCATTTTTATTTTTTAATTTTAAGGTTTGTTCATTCATTATCATTAGTAAAAGGCATAACATGAGTATATAAAAACTTATCTATAATATATATATATCATTATAATATTTTATTTGACTATACATGATATATACAATGAATTTAAATACAACAGATGCAAAAAAATAAAATGCTTAATTCTCTCAATTATTCTTAGATGTAAAAAGGAAATTTATTTTTATGAATATAATACAAGAAATATTAAAGGTATCATGGTGAACTAGACAAGGGTTTTAATTATTGTGTTGGATCTTGAATATACTTGATCATTTATAGATTAGTTTTGGCCCAATATTTTAGATCACTCACTACAAAGGATGAACGACCAATAGCCCACTATCTCATCTTTGAGGCTAATGTGAGAGTAAATTATGTGGATGATACACTCTTATTAGGTGGATCATTAATGAAATAGATAAAGAGGCTTAATATGGTGTAAACAAGGGACCCTATTAATTTACAATGGGGTACACATAAACTTAAAAACTATGAATAGCATTGTTTATGACCTAGGTATTGGGATAATATCCCTCAATTCACATTGCTAGTAAAATATGTCACTTATTAGAAAAAACACAATATCTCTCTATGTATATTTAAAATTACCAAAACATAGTTACTAAAAATAAGTAGAAAGCAATAGGAAATAATTAAAAAATAAAAGTTGAAATATTTTTGTGTATATAGATCAAAAAAATTTAACCTGAGGATGTAATAGATCCATTAGATTTAGATGTTATCCAAGGTGACCAATCCAAGGTATAATAATATTAACTCATGGTGTTAGATTTATATCAAAGTTTGATATTTATTTATTTAAGTGTAAATTAATTTAAATAAATTTGGATGAAATACTAAAATTAAAATAAAACAAAAAACAAGTAGTCTTCTTATTGTAAAAAATATTTTTTCAGTAGAATGTTTAATGTTTTATGTTGATTTAATAAACTAAATTATCTAAACACTAAACTACTGAATTTGATGTAGACTTAAATAATAAATACAAACATAAATGCAAAATACATAGATTTATATTAGATATAACTATTAAAGGTTAAATTAAAATATGCATTTAGCTCAAACTGGATTTATGTTGAAGGTTAGGCTAGATAATAAAGTTAATAAAAATGATAAGATATCTAAAATATGTCATAACCAAATGTAGGATTATTTAATGTAATGAAACAAGGACACACTAGATAACACTTATACCTTTTTTGTTGACTGTAGTTTCATCTATGTTGGATGTGTGATTATATTTATGTTTGTGTACTTACATATTTATGATGTGTAGTGTTGATTATTTTATGGGTGTTGATTTGATGTGAAAAATTACCTATAATATCAAACCTTAGTTCTTGTACATAATGTAATTGGATACTAGAATGAAAATGGATGAATTAGGGAAGGGGATTAGCTAAGATATACTAATAAAATTCAATGTTATATGAGTGTTTCATAAATATCTTGAAAAGGCCTCATGCCAATGTAGTCCAATTTCCTATGTGTATGTGTTCAATGATGTATATAATACTAGACACTAATTTTCCTATGGTTACCCCTTACACAAGTATAAAAATTATGTATTCAAACTTATAACCGATAAATAAATTATTAATTCAATAGATATAAGTATATATAAACTCTATATAGATTCTGTGATAATAGAGATTGATGCTTAGCTCCTAACATAACACTTTATTATATAGAAAACTTGAGATTGAATTTAGGGGCTTAAAATAATGTATTGACAAAAAATTAAAATACCAATGGTAAAAAAGGAGACCATAAATTACATATAATTTTGAAATACATCCAAAATTCACACTGGGACAAGTCTACATTCCCCAAATATGGTTGTGGTATAATAATTTTTGTGAAAAACATAAAGATAAATACTAAGAATGAGATAGTGGATCCCCATGTTAGATTTGAAAAGTTTTCAATAAAATAAAAAAGACAATAAAAAAAACACATGAGATAAAATACTAAGACTTAAAAAAAGTATATCAATAAAGCTTTCATTTATCATCAATAAATTCAATAAAAAAAGGTTGTGTGAAAATGTATGTTTTTAAAGATCTTGTGTAAATTTTTCATGTATACAAAATAATTTTATCAATAGGATATAAAAAGAAGAGTTGATTAAAAAAAATACATTTGTGAGATAATAGTAACACATAATAAATTGAAATATATTGACAATTATATCAATACCTTCTCAATAGGAAATTTGTGATTAGAGAAGAATATGCATCAAATATACATTTAGAGATATGTATAGAGTGTGTAATGGTGAATGGAAAATTTAAAACTTAGATATATAGGTTGGTTGAAAGATCATTCAGATAATGAGAGATTAATAATATCACTCTTTTGTCATAGAGGCAAGTAAGGAAACACATATCGTGAAAATGTTTCTACTAAGAGGAATCAAGGATGAAAGTGGTGTTGTAAATATTTTAAAATCCATATAGGTTTTGGAGAATAGCCTTTAATTTTAAAGGAATGCATATTTTATCCAATGTAAAAGGAGAGTGGGAGGTTATTTACACATGGAATGCATGTGATTTAAAATATGTAAATGCATAAATACGATTAAAATTAACTTAGAGCTGATATAAAGAGCTCAATAATAGAAGATGGCATGGATGAGATGGAGATACAGAGGCATTAAAATATGTATTACTAGGTAATGAGAATGATCCACTTGAGTTGAAAATTTTAAAGAAGTAAATGAATAATAATTGTGTCTTAAAGATATTATAAAGAATAAATACATAGTAAATATCATGGTGAAAATAGAAGAAATAGCAGACATGAAACAAGAAGTTTCAAAAATAGATAAAAATGGAATGTGGAAAGATCTAATAATGGGTTTGATAATGAAAAAAAAACATAAATAATATATTTCATATATTTTGAGATATGACAATAGTGGTTACCATCCCAAAATAAAATTTAAGGTGTAAGGAGAAGCACCTTGGTGGACATGGTTCAATAAATGTAGGTTTTAGACCACAAGAAGGTACAAAGAGAAGAATATAAGCCTTTAGCATAAGACAATGATTTATCATTTGTCTAATCCAAAAATGGTGGAAATAAAGAGAAAATGACAATAGAATAGGAAATATTTGAATTTAGAATGATGAAGTTAGATGTGGAACAAAAAATGTGACAACTAGATAAAGTACCTAGTGTGTTAAAACTAGATGTCATGACACCAAGACCAATGTTAAAAAGAATGGTCTAATATAGTAGT